>LPNX010380141.1:72715-176426 GCA_001517045.1 Pseudotsuga menziesii
TCTCGAGAAGTCCCAAGAACCTCTTTTCGAAGGCTCAACAAAAAATCTTCTATCTACTATATTGTTGTTGGTGAACTTGAAAGTTTTGAATGGTTTGTCAAACACTTGTTTCACACAGATCCTAAGGTATGTAATGTATTAATTGCATCTTCACATGGCATATTGAAAAGTTCACTATTTTCCTCTATTTTTAGTGTTAATTAATTCATAAATTAGGGATAAGAAATATTTATGATTTATATTGTTTACATTTCATTTTTTTTGTCAATGTTGTAGAATGTTGGGTGAATTTCTATTACCGTCATCAAATAATTTACCACGCACATGTCGAGAGACATTCTTGATTATGAAAGAAATTGGAATGGACTATCAAGCTATTGATGCATGTCCTGATGATCATATTATATATTATGGACAATATGCATCAAAAAGCAAATGTCCACAATGTGAAATTAGTAAATATCGAACTGATCAAGTAACAAAAAAGGTGCCTCACAAAGGTCTTCGTTATATTCCCATAATTCCACGTTTCCAACGACTATTCAGGTGCCAAAGTATAGCATAGTTTATGGATTACCACGCAAAGAACAAAAGTGAAGATGGTGTTCTTAGCATGCCTGCAGATGGTTCTGCATTGAAGAACATCGAAGAAAAATGGCCATTTTTTAAAGATGAGCCTTGTAAGATTATACTTTCATTGGAAGCTGATGATTTTAATGCATTTGGAGAGCTTGGTTCTACTTACTCAGTGTGGTCTGTTTTTGTCATAAACAATAACCTTCCTTCTTGGATGTTGATAAAGAGAGAGCAAACAATGTTGGCAATGATTATTCCAGGTATTTTTTTTAAAGTAATTATATTATTTCATTTCTTTGTTTCATTGTTGCATGAGAACACCTTTTATATATTGGGAAACATAACTGAATAGCATCGTATATTGTTGAATAAATTAGGCAAGTACCAAGTTAAAGATATGAATGTATATATTGAGCCTCTTATTGATGAGCTATTGAAATTATGGGCTGGCATCACTATGTATGACATCTCTAGACCAATAGGGCAGAAACAATTCCAGTTCCATGGAATACGTGCATGGACAATTCATGACACTCTCAGGTTAACACTTTTTTGTGGTATGTAAATTTCAATTGCACTTTAAATTAATATGTTTTTAAGGTAAATATCATCCATTTTTATTTAAATTAATAATCTTTTCATTCTTATAACATTAATACATATATCTTGTAGTCCTTCAAACAAAGGGAAAATTTGCATGTCCGGTCTGTGGTCCTAGGATAAAATCTCATCGTTCAGGAAGTCTAAGAAAGGAGGTGTTTGATGAGTATAGGCACTTCCTCCCTAAGAACCATATGTATCAAACTACCGAGAAAACAACATTCAATGGTAAAGAAGAGAATGGGAAGAAACCACGAAGAACGACACCTCACCTATGGAAGTTTGAATATAATAGACATCGTCATGGTATGCAAATTGTATATGTAGCATATAAATATGTAATATTATGAATTTTATATTTTCGTTGAATTTTCTCTACCATGGGTGCAGTCATGAATTATTGTTAATGTCGCGTGCCCCAATTTGCAAAACAATTTAATGTTATTGAGGAGCATTATGTTATATTTTATGCTAAGTTTGTAATTGATGACCAAGTGGGGTCAAGGATAATTAATGTATTTCAAAATATTTTATTAATAAGTAAATAAATGATGAGACAACATCTTAGGGAAGCTTTTCAAAGAGTGTTAACTGGTCACTTGGTGGAGGAGACTGGGTGGAGAGTATACTAACAAGTGGCAGCATCCTCAAACTACTTCTAACTGTTGTAGGTGGCAACTTCCCTATAATTGTGGTCATGATTCCCCAAGAAAGTGGAATTGGAGCAAGTGGTTTATTAAGTAAAAAACTAACCCAAAAGACTTAGGCATTATTATAAAACTTCCCATTGAAGATAGCTGAGGTTGCTCATTTTCTGGAAATGTGATCATTCAGTGTGAATGAAGTTCACATGAGAAATTCGATGGAGGGGACTTATTGAAGTGAGTTTGAGGGGTTAACTGCGGAGGACTGAACTTGTGCAGCTATTTAGGCTGAAGTTCTTACTGCGATAAGTAGGTTTGAATTACTACTGTAATTTGACCAGTCAGGTGACAGAAGGTCTTAAGGATACCTCCTTCACCCAGTACTCTACCAGGAGGAACAGGAAACAGGCTCGGGGGTCCTGAGGAAGTGCAAACTAAGCTTTCTCCAAGAGATGGTTGGGAGGAACAACCTCCTTAAGCTGTTGTCACCTCATCATTTGACAGGTTTTTATTTGTTCAGGTTATTTATAATTTATTTACTGTTTTCAGCAAATGTTTACCAGTTTTTCAAAGATATTCATGTGATTGTTTTGTTAGGGTTTATGCAGAAAAGAGCATGGTTTATTGATAAATTAGTGATTTGTATATTATGTTTAAAAAAATAGTGCTATTGCTAAATGAAAAGTGAATAGAAATAAATTACCACACTGTATTTTTCCACGCCTTGTATAGGCAGTACTCTAGTACAACTGGTTGATTAAGTAGATGTGATGATTTGTTTACCAACTTTGAACGAAAATTGCAAATGATTTCTTTTATAGATTCATATGATTTATTTACAATTTTTTTGTTGTACTTACTCTATCTACTGAAAGTAACTATACTATTTAATCACAAGAAAATAATAGATTGTATATTAATTATTAGTAGTCATACTATTCATAGAACTATTACTAGTACTAATATTATTATAAACATAATAAATAAAGTTAAACAAACCAATATAGGAATAGTAAAAGATAGCATTTAGGGTTTGAACCTAGATAGTACTCAATGGGTCTTTATAATAATTTACTCCTAGTTCATATTTACATTATGTACTGAAAAACAGATGTTGTTTTTACTGTAACCCTTGAGATTTACTTAGGGTTTACAAGAGGTAGGTTTTATCCCTAAAACAGACTTTTACATTCTTAATCATAACATAAAATTTAACAGCTGTAAATACTTATTACTGAAAGTAAAAATAAGAAACAGAACTAAAACCATTTTTGTAATAATCCATCTCATTTCAGAATTGTAGGTTATCTACAAATAATGATCATTCTGAGAGAAACAGAGTACTGTATTCACCTAACAACACTGCAAAAATTTCAATAGCATAATACTAAATGAATTTCTAAAATTTAATAACTTTTTACACTTTTGATAGAACGAAATGAAATAGGGGTAATGGCCTGTGGCCTTTTATAATTCCGGTTGAGGCTTAAGCCTGCTTAAAATGAAACTATACAACTTAAAACAAATAGTAACCAAAAATGGTAATCAATACTTCCATAACCCTAAAATTCATTTACAAGTCTCGTTAAGTAAACTGTTAGCGAAGACCACTTAAAAGTTATAGAAATCAAACAGTGGTAGAACTTGTCTCATTACGGCTTAAGCCGAAAATATAACTTGAAGTTTTTAAATCATCACAGGCCGTATGGGCTCTGTCACAAACCCTTAAGTCTCAACTGCTTTAGCCTTAAAAACTCTTTACTTTTAATACCTTTTAGGGTTTAATAATTTTACAAAAACAAAATGACTTGAAGAACAACTTAACAAGGAAAACCCAGGCCAGATCCTTCACTAACAGTGAAGTATTCGCATCTTGCCAACCACGACAACACCAATGCAGGAGATAGTCCTCAGTGCAGCCGGGGCTTACCAGGTTTCGTGTGGCCGTGTATGGGAGAGTTATGCTACCAGCTAACCCCATTTTGCCGTGAGAAGAACCTGCATTGAAAACAAGTGTTAGATACAGTCTTGTTTTTAAAGAAGATGTATTAACATTGCTGAAAAATGAAAACTCGGTTTGGGTATTTACCTGACAGTATTTTTGTTTGGATTAGTCGTGGAAATAACCCACCAGCAACAGCTTTTTGGAACCTCAGAGAGTAATGCAACACCAAGAAGGAAGAAATCAACCTAAGGCAGAAGCACATGAACCGTGCTTCAAAACTAAAATCTCAGTTCACAATCGACAGCCAAAACCAATTTTCTTTACACCAGAAGCTTTCACTGCAGTCAACAAGCTTCGAAACCATCTTGTGTCCTCATAAAAACCAACTCACAGTGTTTTGGTCGGAAGGTATCTTGAAAATCGGAGGTGTTTACAGGGTCACGGCGGCCATGAGCTCGCAGCTTAGCCGCACCTATCAAGGAAACCCTCGCTCTTTGCAAAATAAGATTAGGGCAAGACTAAAGTCAATTCAACCAATAACTTTGTCACCTCCATGTGTCCTTCAAGATTTTTCATGAGCGTGGGTAGAAGTTCTAAAGTCACGGATGCAGTTTTTAATTTGCATTTAAAATCATTACATATCAAATCCTTTAGTGATCAAGTCAATACAATTGCTATGATTGCTAATAATAATTTACCTTTGAAATAATTCAATGCTTAGCATATTAATTATAGGATTAAGACATGGACATTTTTTTCTAGGGTTTTATTTTATAAATCAAGTTATTTTACTAATTATGTTTGATATAGTTAAAAGACATACGTTGTATATTAACTGTATAAAAAGGGGATCTAAAGGTAGCCATTTGATTTTGTTATAATTGGGAAGTAAAAGGTTAAATAAGACCAAGCAAAAATAAGATCTCTTATAGTATGATAATCAACAAACTTATCTCAAAAGTTTATTAAACAAACTTGTAAAAAGGTATAGTTTATAACTAAAAGGTACACTAGGAATGAAAGTGTAAGATACAAGTAATAAGAACTCAAAGTGAAGGACTGTAAAAGTAATAAAGAAGAATTCTTTCAGCGAGGAAGAGATTCTTGATCCAATTCTTTTGATGCAGTGTGTATTTGGGAATGTTAGTAAATGCAGTCCATAGACCCATATAATAAATCTTAGTGTAATTCTAGCATCGTATTTTTGAGTAAACAGATAAAAGTAAAAAGTAGTTTTGGGGTAAAGGTGATAGACACCAAATATTATTGAGTACTCTAAGCAATAAGTTGTGAACTTTAATTCTTTCCATTTAAACTCTAGAATACAATTACTGTAAGCAGGAATACAATTATTCTTTAGAATTTTTAATCATAATCATCGAAAGGATTTGATGTCTTTTGACAGTATTGCATCATGCAATTTAACCCATGCACATGTGGTTTGTTTTAACGTCATTACGGATTTTTGACAACAAAAATTTAGATCAACATTACCTCTTATGGAGACAAGCTGCATTTAAACATTCTAAGTCTAGCATCATAAACATGCTAGAGAAGTATCTTCTTGACCTGAATATAAATATTATTTTTACTGGAACATACGCTTACTTGTTAAAACCTGTAAGGAATCATCAGTCCCACTGTGTTAGCTTAAAGCTAAGTAAGCCCCGATCACACATAAGAAACTTTCCCTACTTGACAAAAGAAATCAACAATATATCTAGCATCAATAAAATACAAGTTTATTTTCTACTTCTGGAAGAATTACAACTGCTAAGTCGAAAACAACACTAACACAACTTTTAAGGATAAGCCTATAGATTATACAAAATCTTATAAAGAAGCAACTCTTTGTTTCTCTTACAAACTATTTTATTATCTGCTAACCGTTAATGGTACTTTAGCGGTGACATTAGACATTTTATGTCACATGAAAATTTTTAAATTTTTACGAATTTTTGAGTTATTACAGTTAATGTGTTTTCGTTTATGTTTAATATTGATTGTCATGAAGGCATGAACGAGATTCCACGAGGAATGAAGAGTTATCCCATACAATTCAGTAGGTTTCCTTACTACGAGCACCTACAAATAGCTCATTTGTTCAATACAATGCATATCAGGAAGAATGTAACAGAAACGATATGGAGAATTTTAGATGGAAGGATTGACAAAGATAAAATTGGAAAAAAATGTAGTGACATTGGAGAAGCCAATCACGCATTACAAAGTGTAATTAATCCCAATTTTAGAGAGGAGTACCGAAATATAATTAGTCTTCCATGGTTATTGACATAGCAACAAAGCAATGATATAAAAGAGGTCATTCAGAAAATAAGGTTTCCTACCGGGTTTTCGTCGAACATACAAAATATATTAACGAAAAATGGTGATTTTGGTGGTGTTAAAAATCATGACTGGCATACATTCATTAAGATAATTATTTACCTATATATTTTCCATTTAGTACATATTTTTAGTAAATGTGGTCTCTTATTTGGAATTTAAATAAATAATGATCATTTTCTTTTTATTACAGTATGTTCTACCTCTATCTCTCCCAGATAGCTTTTATGACATCATAAAACAAGTTATATATGATCTTGGTACATGAGGTAAGTAACAATTTATACGCATGAAAATGTTTGTTCACTTTGTTGCATAGATTATTGACATATTGAGTTTTAAGGATTGGAACTTTATTATATATGCCTCAATATTGTTGATCACTGTTATTTTATTGCATCATTTGTAGGCGGATTTCATCTAAAGAAATCCATAAAGAAGATATTAGGTATTGGAAGAGAGAAATTCCTCGTCTAATGTGTGAAATGCAGAAGTATTTACCTCCTGGATTTTTCAATGCATAAGAACACTATCTCATACACCAAGTTGAGGAGATTGAATTGTGTGGGCATGTACACACAAGATCAATGTGGATGGTGGAAAGGCATTTGAAGTCATTGAAGTATTTTGTTAGACAAAGAGCATGTCCTAAGGGTTCTATTATGCAGCGCTATATGGTATATCAATAATGGTGTACATTAGTCAATATATTCCAAATTTAGCAAAAAATATCAATCTTCCTTGCATTTGGCATGTCAATTCCATCAACAAATTTGAAGGGGAGGTCCTGTCGGGGAAAGGTAGAAAAAGGAAAGTGAAAGGTAATGGTGTATATTTAATTATTTTTTTGTAAGTTGCTTAATTCTATTATAATACAGAGGCAAAAAATACAGACATCACCCTGACCAGAGGAGGTATCAGGAGGTGAAGCCACCACCTCGATCTCTCAAAAAAAGGCCGTCTAAGAGAGTCAGAAGTGATACTGTTCCACTTTGAAAGTAAAGGACGAGGCTAAGATACAGACATAGTTACATAATTCAACCGTAAATCGACAGAGACAAAGACATAAGCCTGTAAAAAGACATAGGCATTGACCCGAAAATAGACATAGACATAGGCCCAGAAATAGACACATGCATTGAACCAGAAATAAACAAAGACATAGGCCTGGAAATATACACAGGCATGGATAATAAACGAAGATACACAGTCCATAAACAAACCACTTGACATGATATGCAAAACCAAAAAACCAGGATGGCTTAGACATTAGGCAGGTGGAATGTCTGGAATTTCTTCAGTTATGGGGTAGGCCCATGTTTCCTCTTGCGACTGGTTGGGTGAGTTGGTGGCGACTTTCAGGGGCATTTGAGGTTGATGATGCTGCGAAGCAAGCTATTGGGCAGCCATCTCCTTCAAATTATTGGATAATGTCTCTACCATTGAGGGGATGGGGAAGGATAGAGCAGGAGGAGGCACGATAGTGCACCCAGTTGCACTGCCACTACCTCCACAATGGGGCAAAACCATGACATCCATGGTGCTACCACTGCCTCCACCACCCCGATCACGGCTGCCACCATTTAGACCACCGTGGCCTGATATTCTCATGTTTTCTTTCCATGCAAACATGCTCTCCATCGCCGTGAGTTGAGCGTTAATCTTTGAGATATTGGTCTTCTCTATTTGAACCATGTCTCTGGAATAAGCCCAATTGGTTAGCATATCCTGCATTAAATTGCAGAGCATGTTATTCATGAGCCAATATTGATTGATCTGGTTGCCATCCTGACCCGTTGCAAGATTCTAATTATGAATGCAGCCCTCCCAAGCCTCCACGAGGACGCAAACCGTGTTAGATATGGGGTTCATAGTCCGTCGCCACCTGAAAACTGCAACCTCAATGAACTTTGCCTCTACCCGAGGTAGCTCTTCTCAGAGTTCCATGCTGCCACGACATGCTAACTCTATTGTGCCTCTCCTTCTAGAGATTATCAAGCTGGGGAATGTAAAATATTAGCAGGATACAGTCCGGGGTGGCAGACACACAATAAGTTTTCAGACGCACAAGAGGGAGTGCACATGGCTGAGAAAAGCCAAACCCTTATGTCGAAATACCACACCGTGGTGCTGAAAACATTCTCCCTCCCTGCCATGGTACCTACTAGCATTGAATAACGATGCAGAGCCTTGAATGCTAAGCTGAAACCAAATATTCACCACCCCACGTCGCAGGTGCGGAGGTGACGGAATGCTCCGCTCCCATGCTTGAAGGACGACGAAGGTTCTTGAGAATGACTTCACTGCCACGACTATCATGATGGTCACCATGCGTCCGTTGCTTGGATAGAGGGAAGGTGTGTCACTGTTCTATGGAGAGGTCACCCGCATCCGGGAATGGTGTATATTTAATTTATTATACAATTAATTTTTCAATTTCATATATTTATTACTCATGTAATTTTTATTATTCCATCAATATTGTAAGGTAAACTTAATTGTCTTTAATGATAGCTAATATACAATTCTTAATTATTATTTTTTCCGCATAGTTGGTCGCGTGTGGGATACAATGCATTTATACATTGCAAACAATATTGATTGGATGGAGGAATGAATAGAACGATGTATAGAATTATATGGTACCTTATCATGGGAAGGGGTGAGTAAATTGATTAAAATAGTGCATTGTCCTCGAGAAGAATATCCCGATGAACTTACACAAAGGGAAATTGATTTAGCATGTGGTTTAAAAGATAGAATTGCAAGTATATTTTATACTTTGATCATTTTTTCGTTGTTTCCCATTATATAAATATATTTCTTTTGTTTATTTCTTCTTCAATATTTATTTTCTAAGTCAGGCATGATGTACTTGATACATCACAATGCTATGTGGTACGCTAGTCGTAAATTTCACATCAAAAAGTTGGATGACAAAAAGAAAACATTCGATTGTGGGATAAGTACAGTTTCTCAAGTCACTAACGTTTCCTCTAGAAGTGACAAGCATATAGAAGTATCTGAAAATAGGCACTATGGTTATTTGGAAGATATAATTGAGTGTGACTTTAATTCATTTAAAATAGTTCTGTTTGAGGTCAAATGGTACAGGCTACGAATGAATTAACGTGATCCTGAAAGAGCTGTTATTGAGCATGCCAATGGATTTACCATGGTTAATACAAGGGAACTTGAACCATGTACAAAGCCTTATGTTCTTTGAAGTCAATGTGAGCAGGTCTTTTACTCATAGGTTCCAAGTAAAGCAGGTTGGTCATACATTGTTAGATATGATCCAAGAGGAAGATCGGTCAAATATAATCTAGTCGAGGAAGAAGACAATGTTGAAGAATAAGGTGATGCAGTTCAGGAGTAGTTGGTCGCGGTAGATGTGTTGGATGAAGAATTCGATAAAGAATTTGATCATCCAAATGACGTAGCAGACGATTTTGAACTCAATGATGATATTGATGATGAATATATAACCGAAAATGACTTTGATGATGATGCTGATATGAGCGATCCTTTCAACGATAGCGATTCTGGACAAAATGATGATACATATGAATAAGTTGATGATGAATAATAGAAATCATCATCATCATCATGTTCATACTCATTAGAATAATAACAACCATCATCATCATGTCATCCTCATTAGAATATTCACAACCATCATCATCATGTCATCCTCATTAGAATATTCACAACCATCATCATCTTCATATTTATGATCATCAATGGTATCATAATCATCCTCATCCTCATCATCACCATCATCATCTTCATCTTTAAGATCATCAATGGTATCATCCTCATCATCATCTTCATCTTTAATATCATAAATGGCATCATCATCATCATCATCGACATCCTAATCAACCTCATACTCATCCTCAGCCTCATCATAGTCAATGTTATAATCATCATCGTCATCAATGTTATCATCATCATCATGTTCATATCCACAATCATCATCGTGTTCATACTCATTAGAATAATTGCAACCATCATCATCTTCATCTTTATGATCATCAATGGTATCATAATCATCATCACCATCATCATCTTCATCTTTAATATCATCAATGGTATCATCATCATCATCATCACCATCATCATTATCATCTTCATCATCATCATCAACGACGTCCTAATCAACCTCATCTTCATCCTCAACCTCATCATCGTCAATGTTATAATCATTATCGTTGTCAATGTTATCATTATCATCGTCATCATCACCATCATCGTCTTCATCTTTAAGATCATCAATGGTATCATCATCATCATCAATGGTTTATATGTTAGAAGACATTTAAAAAAAATAATAAGACAATAACAATTTCGTGTTCAATTTCCTATTTATCAAGGTTGTAATTAATTGAATTTTACTCATTTTCAGGATTTAAAGATTTGTAAGAAATAAATTATATTATACAATGAATTCCATCTAACCTTATTTATTACCTATGCTTGTCTCAAGTCTTCTTGATAATGGAATTTATTAAGCATCCTCTGTTTGTCAAACTTCGAAATCATCACCATATTACACTCATATGACCATTTTTTTCAAGAAAGGGTATATTAACGATGATGTTCTTTATGATGACGATGATGGCCATAAGGACAATGATCACCAAATGTCCTCCTGACTATGACGAAAACGATAATTTCGTTATCAATGTCATCATCATCATCATCACTAACGATGATGATGATGTCGATGGTGTTGTTTATGACGTTGATGACCACGACGACAATGGCAATGGTGTTGTTTATGACAAAAAAAACATTAAAAAAAACAAATAATTAAACAAAATAATAAATAAAAATAATATAAAAAACATTAATAAAACAGCAAACAATTAAAACTATCCATGTTACCTTCCCCTTGTCCCAAACTTTTACATCTTCCACTTACCTCACCCATGAATTACGCCCGAGGTCGCAGAGTAGTTTCCAAGGTTGCAGAGGAGGTTTTTAAATTACCTCATCCATGAACTAGGACTGAGGTCCCAGAGGAGGTTTTTCACTTACCTTACCCACGAACTAGGCCGGAGGTTGCTGAGGAGGTTTTTCACTTACCTCACACACAAAATAGGCCCAAGGTTGCAGAGGAGGTTCGAAGGTTATTGAGGAGGTTCCAAGGTTGCAGAGGAGGCATTTCTTAATCATTTAGTGAACCCCTTACTTGACCCAACCAGAAAGATAGGTTGTGAACATGGAGAAACCCTTAAGCTGCACTAGACACATATCAATTTCTTGTTTGAAATAATTTTATAGTCCAGGTTCTTCCTACAGGCCTCTTTTTATTGGGTGGGCGTCGAGCTTCAACTCAATTTTAATGGTATCCCAACTTTGGGGGTTTTCTATATTCAAGGCTGTCCACCCCCTTCATCTCAAAAAGATATGTAGAGGGACATTAGCATATTGAGATCGAGACCCATAAACAAAGGTGAAGGTCAGTAAGGCATCAGGAAAAGCATACGCTAACGTAGCTTCAAGTATATTATTTTCCCACATAGATGTCTTTGGTAAGTCATCTCTTACTCATACTACCCTAGTTACTCACACTCTTCATACAAAATCCGAGTTGTTTATAACAATTTAATATATTTTTTTATTTGTTGCCAAAAGCTGAGTTGTTTCTTTGCTTGGATGGTTGTTCCCTCAAGAAAATGTGTCATTTCAGATCCGGGATTAAGAACACTTGTTGATTAGGGCTATTTAAAGACCTAAACATGCCTAGATTTGTCCTACTTGTGCCCATAATTGATTAGAATTAGTCAATCCTTGGATATAAAACCTCGTTGTTGCAAATGCACCCTGAATGATTCTCATTTCCCACAACGAGGTCCATTGTTCTTTATTCATGATTGGAAGTTCATGGACTAGCGTAGGTATGTTCGTATACTGTTGTTCAAGGCTTCCTTGCACTCAAATTCATTTTATAGTTGACATATGGTAGAGCCATGCTTCAGACTTTCCCATATTTACCCAAAATCTAGTAATCAACCCAAAAGTCTTCATGAAAACCTAAGAAAACCCCCTTGCAAATAGGGGGTTAAGAGGCCCTACACCCTCTATACTCTCTGATGTATGCATCCTCATCAAACATTGATAAATAAGTCAACTATACGTGGTTCCCATCTATCGCTTACACATGGAACCCACACCCTACTTCTTACCCTTGGGCCCCAACTCCAACTTGTGAGACGAAATTGTCAATCAATGGTGGGCCTACACACAATATATTACCAATTTTCTTGAATACTCTGAAGCAAAATTTTGGAGCATCACTGAAACACCAATTGTTAGGTTTTCCCTCACCAAAACTAAAGGGAGAACAAACATCAGAATATAAGCTAAGTAGTGAATAATAGATTCAACCTATATAAATCCATGGAGGTATGAGATGTGATTTAGGATTTTCAAGTATCACTACTCTTATCTTAGAGAGTGTGAGAGGTTAAAAGGCACTTCAAACTTTACACCTTGAAATTATAGACCATGTTAACCCCTATTGCATGGGAGATCACTTGGAGATTTTCTAGGTTGACCTAGGATAAAAGCAACATATAAATGCTTATAAACCACCATTATGTGCATATGAAAGCCTTAAAATAGCAGCATAAAAGTGTCCATGAGCAATGTAGCAACCGTAAAAATACCTAAATTCTAAGTTTTGGTGTACTTTAGGCCTAAATCAGTAGTAAAAGATCCTCATATGCAGTTCTGGTCAAATTTTGAAGTCAAAGCCATACCTATTCTTACACAATGGACTACTTTGTCAGTCTTCTTATAGTATTTATTCTCAAAATAGAAAGCATACTTGAGGCAAAGTCGACGTATGAGTAGCATTAGTGAATAATGTTGATCCTTTGTAGTTAATATATAAGACTTATGTTCATTGAAAAAAATAATTTGTGCATAGCGAGTTTGATACACCTTAGTCATGATAGTGATTTCATGAACTAGACAGTAGTAAGAGGCACTTCTGGTCAATATAGGTAGACCTAGGGGTGAAAGAATGGTGATTATATTGTATAGATAGTCTTGGCCAGGATTGTAGGATTTCATGTGGCAACCATTGAGGTAAATTTAACTATAGGTGGGGATGACAAAGGGTTGAATCTTTATGATCCATGATACTTGAACACTGCTAATGTCCATTCATTAATTTCCTACATAGATGGAGATGAAGGAATCTTATGATATGGGGGTTATCCAATTGAGGAATTAGTTGAAAAGAGAATTTACCTTGAGAATGGAAGCAAGGCCGCATGTCTTGCCTTCTGGTAACCTTTCTATTCAGAGAATTTTCTATATATGTTGGACTCACTGGATGACATATCATATAAACATAATCCTCGACTAGTAAGATCCCTTGATGCACTTTTCATCTTTCGTGCAGAGCATGAAATGAGCTATTGAACGACTACCACATGACACCTTACTTCCAGTGGTTTTGATGTCTATATTGCATTTACTATGGCAACTAGGGAAACTGGGGCAACTGGTGCATTATATGGTCCTTTACATTGAGGGAAAAATGTGGCTATTCTTAGAACACTTAATGAAATTGATATAGTTGACCACATTTTAGAGTTCGTTGAGGGTGTAAAAATACAGGGAGAGAAAAATGACTGGTTTTGGTCATCGAGTATACAATGATTATGATCTCCACACCAAGGTCATTCCCAATTCAAAAGAAAAAGTGTTCTCTATTGATGGACTTGGATGCAATCCTTTTATTGAGATGGTTGTGGTGTTATAGAGGGTTTCAGTCTTAGATGAATAATTTATTAAAAATCTCTACCTAGATGTTGATTTTTATTCTATCTTAATTTAGAGAGTTTGGGCTCTTGGCCTTTGATCATCCTTTTACCATGGAATTGCATGCATTATTCTGAATTATGAGCTATTTAAAATGAATATGAATATTCCAGGGCCTTTTGGAGGGATTGGTGGCAGTGTTTTAAAAATTGGTCAACTTGGAATCAGACTCAGACTCAACCAAGTTGACCAAGTTGATCCCATTGGTTAATGAACTAGTCAATAAACTGGCTCGACCGACTGGTTCGGTACTGAATCTGTCGATTCAAGGCCAATTTAGTACCAAATTAGTCAAATCAGATGCGCCTAACATAACTCAACTAAGTTGACGTGGTTCCAACTAGGGCGTACATGTGGGAGGAAAATGACCATTTTTTTTATAAAAAAAAAACTACTAAAACCCTAAGACACTAAACCCTAACTCATGCCTATAAGGAGATCCCCCCCCCCACCCTATATTTTCCTCACATCATGTTCATTGAGCATTTGTGAGANGCAGGCTGAACAATCGATGTTTTGAAGCTTGTCGGGTAGTCTTCTTGGACTGTTTGTAGTGGATTTGACATCTCATTGAGGAGGCTACAACCCAGCTTGTAGCTTGAAGTAGTTGTTATCCATGTCATTGTAATTATGGGCATTGAGTTGTTTTGTAGGCTATTTTCACTGTCTCAGTCAAACAATCAACGGTCCAAGTATGTTAAAGATATGAAGCGAGTCAAATTTGCCCCTGATTTTGTCATAAAATTTTTTACAAGAGGTCTGAGAGTTTGAAATTTATCTTTTAGTTTTACATTTTGTTGAAAAAATAAATTAAGAAAGGCACATTTTAATTTGCAATTTTTTTCAACAGTTAAACTTTACATTTACCATGGCCCCAAGAGAGAAAGACCTTGCATACTTTGAGCAATTATGGATATTTTTTGGTATGATCAAGGACTGTATTATCCCCTTGAGCAATAGAGTAGAGATCATTTTATATCTGGAACATTTCTGTGAGTCAAGCATTAATTATCGATGGTTTTCTGAGGAAGAACAATGGAAATGAGGATTTAAAATTCAGTTTTAAGTATGAACAACAACAAAGGAAGCAATATTTTAAGCTCTGGTTGATTTTTGATAAATTCTTGGCGCAATTACCAACATAACTAAGAAAAAGTAATTATGGGCACTTCTTATCCCTTAGATAGCCTCAATCTCTCTTTTGGGCATCTTTTAGGTTCATTTAAGACCCTAGATATCAATCCTGAGCATGTATGTGATACACTTCAACCATCAAAAGGAAGTTATGGGCATATGAGGCCCTAAATCCACTATAAAACAACAATATGGGTAGTTTTTAATCAGTAAGGAGTAAGTTTGACGGTAAAAAGGGCATGAAAATCAGCCCTATAAGCAGTTTTGGGTGTTACACAGTCCTATAGAAGCAATGTGGACCCTTGCAGCAACCCTAGATTTCAATTAAAGGTAAGTATGGGTGTATCTTAGCCCTTGAAACACAAATATAGGTGCATAAGTAGTGACCGTGGAGGTTATCTATCAGTTATGGGCAATTTTTGGAGGTTATAACTATGTTAAAATTGTTAAAACTCAGATCTAGGTGCAATATGAACATCTTCCCTAAGGAAGCCACCTTAAATAAAAAATACTCTTGGTGTGTTAAAGTACCAAACAGCTTGAGAAAGGACCAGATATGGTGACACCTTGTGTAGTAGTAGCTTTAGAAGTATTCAATGACACCCTCCTAACTCACCAATACATAACAACAACTTGCCCCCAACATAACCTAGTGTTGTGTCATCAACATTTCTGAACAATTATTGAGGTAATGGACCGATTGGAATTGTTGTGCCATGATGAAAGAGAATCAACTACCAAACGACCCAATAACAAAACCTACTTAACAAACGCTACTTGACCAGGGTTTTCTACATACTTAACAAACACTACTTGACTTACTTGGTTCCTACTAAACACCTAGAAAAAACGATAAGTAGTTTTTTTCATATTGTACTCTACTCTAAATAGTAAGTGGTCCTTGACTCATAAAATTGCTAAAGACTTGAATCTTAATAGTATTGCTAAGATAATAATCCAACATAAATCTCAAGTTGTTGTATATGGTATATAGATAATAAATGTATATGTTGGTCTATAAACATTGTGCTGGCGTATTGTAAATACCATGCGGGTGTATTGTAAACACTGTGCGGGAATATTGTAAACACTATGATATTTGGAGATGATATCATGCTTATTATATTATTTCAGGGGGGTACTCACAACACACCTGTAGCTTCTGGTCAGGTAAACGTGATTGTCATATTAACACTAATATTTTTCTTCATTAATCACGTGTATTAGGCATGGTTCAATTTTTACTTTTCATTATGAAATTGTGTTGCTTCTTGTATTGTGGCAGGGTGACCATGGGAAATCCCCAATGGTGTCCCATAAGGTAAATGTTAGCCTAATAGTACCTAAACATGATTACAGTAATTTTTTTATCACTAAATGCTTGTTTTTTTTTCATGTGAATTTTTGTAGTGATAAAAATAAATTAACTAATTTTATTGATTGACGTTTGTAGAGCACACCACATCGTGATGATGAGATGGTCACTAAGGAAGATATATTTTATTCAACTGACCCAATGGGAACTATGAAAAAGGATTTGAAAAATTCCAATCAAGAACTTCCTGCATTGATAAAGATCAAACCCATGACTGAAGAAATCAAAGCAAGAATTTCTGACTTGAGGCAAACAATAGTATAGTACGGGGTAAGTGGCATCTATGAAAGATTATATGAACTATTCGCCAAGATATTCATTTATGTTATTTTAGTTCTCTATTTTTGATATGATCTAATCAATTAAAGTTTAAGTTTTATGTAGGAATTTTTGGAGACAACACCTGTGCATCAAGTACAATATGTAGATGTCGGTATTGGTAGTAGCGATGGTTCAACACAACATCAATATACCGTACCAATGAGGCTCTTTGAATATCCTGACCAACAATGCCCTTTAGATGCTACGACCTAACTTAATGTTGGAGATCAGGAGGGCCCTTCACCCAATACTACTTCACAGGAAGTTAGAGAGGAGAGTAGCATCGAATGTGAAAGTTGCTATCCTGGAGTAGTATGTGTGGTTAGCAAGGGATCATTGCTTGTTACATTCTTAGTGGACAAGGACTATGTTCCAATCAAGATACCAAAGATTGCAGGTATTATTTAATTTATTTAGTTTTTTTTTTCATGTAATTCAAAACCACATACCTGAAATTATTTTTAATTAACGATCATATTGTTTTTGCAGGAAATAATGTTTTTCATAAGAACCTACATGAGAAGGCTTTGGAGATTTTTGGGCACACCATTTGTACACAGTGGAATGCCCAAAATGATAATTTGAAATATGATTTGATGAACCACATGGTTAACTTGTTTGGTGATACCTTCAACAAAAAAGGTGTCACTGCAGCAGCTGACTTAAATTTGAAATATGCCAGGGCAGATTATAGGGACAATTTACAAATTAACACTAAGTATGAGCATTCTCCGATGGTTCCAAAGAAGGAGTGGAAGGTGCTCATGGATGATGCAAAGGAGAAGGAATTGAGAAAATAAGGAAAGTATTGGCCAATTTGTTCAAGAACGTATGTCACATATCATATTTTCAATGAAAAATTTTCAATATTTTTTTTACTTGTAAATATATTTAAGTTGCAATGCCTAACATATTTGAAACCTTTCATAGGCTCCTCGACACCTCTAAAGCGACAAGGGAAAGGGTAGAAAAACATGGGAAACACAGACTGGGCCAGGGTGGATACAAAAACTAAGAGCACGAATTGTAAGAAACCAATAATTATTATTTGTAGCCAAATTTTTTGTAACCATAGCGAACAAATATTTGTTTATCACTGTAGTGGACAAATAATTTTTATGGTGTTATGCAATGCAGGGAAATGCTTTTCAAGAGGTAGCCACTAAAGAATACTTGAGTTTCGACTTCAAGTATGGTTTTCAACATGTGTTGAAATGTTGAAAAAGCTTGGGGAAAACCCCAATTTCCCCATTTATGAACCCAGAGGTAAATAAAACCATCTGTGCATGTTCAATTTGCTCACATTACTTCGGACTTGAATTCTGTGTTATGTCAAAGTTGTATATGTGAAAAATAAATTTCTTTTCTAGTTTTCAGGATGAGAGCAACAAAAGTAGCGATTGTAGCGGTATCAAACAGGTACCACATGATGGTGGGGAGCTGCCCCATGTTGGTGGCGAGAAACCTAGCCATGATTCAGGTATGTATGCTATAAAATAGAAGTATTTATTATGATTTCAAATATATAATTGATGACATGTAGTAATAAATTTTCTTCTATGAATGGTAGAGCATGTACCTGCTCATGCTCAAATGGAAGAGGAACAAATGGCAGAACCAATGAACACTCTAACTGTCTTAGCTAGTCATCCAACAGGTAAACATCATTGTAATGATCTTGGAAATAATTATGCCCCTCACCAATGACCTCCATGCCCTACTATTTGATGTACCAAAAGTATGGTATGGGAGAGCCTACCCACACAATCAATAGAAAGAGAGGGCACAACAATTTCAACGTTAAATGACATCGAATTATATGTCCCCATATTGGACTTTAAGAAAAAAAACAAAACATAAAAAATGTAGTTGTCTACATTTAAGATTTTTATTTGTATTAGTCGGTGCATAGCTTATTTTTATAATGTGTGACATCTTCCGAGGACTATGGTTATCCTCAAGGGGTTGTGTCAAAACCCCAAATTTTCACAAAAATTTAAATTTTGAGATAACATAAAACGCTGAAACTGTGGTTTACTAACAGCTAAAGATTAGCAATAAAAGAAACAGTTAAAAGATTAGTATTTCATAATCTCAATTATGTTAACTTAGCAGTTTCCTTTTTGTAACAAATTAAGTTTAACTTGCGCATTGTTTTTATTTTAGTTTACCGATGAGTTTTCTTTATGACAAGTAGGTGAAATCTGTCTTTGAAATCCTGGGCTTACTTAGCATTTATGCTAATGCAGAAAGATTACTTGTTCTTACAGGTTTACAGGTATGAATGATCGAGTAACGTTTTTAATTTCATAAAGTATCCAGCAGTATTTCTATTTGCAAGTAATAAGCTTAGTAAATAAGCTGCTATATTCCAAACAACTTCCGTGAGGTAAAACAGTTTGCCTTCTTCAGTTATTCTTGTAAGCGAAGTTCAGAAGATTGAGTTTCTTTCTTATTGTAGTGATAGTAAAATACTTTCTGTGGCTCTAAACTGGTAATCTTAGTTCATTAATAACTTCTACTTTAATAAGCATAACTTGCCACGTTATACTGATTGTACTTTGGGTTATTATACATTATCGTACCACTTGTTTGAGTATCGAGCTGTTCGATATTTATCTTCTGTAGGGACACTTACAGCCTGTAACTTTTGACAGTTAAGTTGATTAGTGTGACAACGATAGTGTCTTTTCATAAGAAAACGCTGTTGTCTACATCTCTTAAATCTATGTCAAACCATGAGGTTCTCTGGATTATAGACTCGAGTAGGATCAAACCATTTTAATTCTTATTACTCTATAATACTTTCCTTGTATTAAGTTATTGTCTACCAACAGTTCTAAGGTTGATGTTTCTATAAAAATCAACCTCTTATTCTATGCTAAACGTCAGTTATTTTGTGTAAGCATAAAATCATTCTACAAGTATAAAGACATGGTAAATTAGCAGCAAAATGCCATGTTGAGAAATGACCAATGTCTATTAAAGTATAATCCCAAATAGACTATGTAAAAGAGTTCTATATCTAATCTTTTACCATACTAGCCATCTTTATCATTTATTTCCAATCAATGCTGGTTTTACATATATATATTAGTATTATGTTTATAAACATACAATTCTGCCATTAGTTTGAAGTTCCTAAACAAGTCTAAACAACATTGATCTTGTAAAAAATTTATGATTCTAAACTTTAATGTGCTAATCAACTTTTATCATATTCTCCACTAGAGTTGTGGGTTTAGAGGAGTCTAGTCTTGCATTGATCTTAATATATATATAGAAACATAGAAATACATAGTTGTTCTATGATTTTACACCTTTCAACTTGGACTTTACATTAAACAAATAGTTATTATATTTCAACATGGATTAACATGGCAATCATAATGTTCACATTATAATATTGGCATTTGTAAATGATTTGATGCATCATTTCCACCCAAACTGATTTGTTTAAGAGGAAAGGGTTTGTTTTATAAATCAAATATAAACAATCATAATAGTTTCGAACTATATGATTACTATATCTTCGAATTGTCAACGATTTGAGGTTTGTTGATATCTAACGCCCAAACAACATTATGTTAGACATGTATTATGTGAACGATGAACTTTATAAATGAATGATCAATAAAGTTCCTGCATTATTTGTTCACGTATCATTGTAAATTATTGGTATGCAGGTGACTATAGAGCTCGACCCATGCATTGCTTAATTTTTCCAGTGGCACGTGGACTTCTCCTATCCATGCATTAGAGATATATATTCTTTGTAACCCTACTCTTTGTCATTTCCCTCCATAATTCTCGGGCCTTCGGGCTGCTTTGCAACCATTCTCATGGCGGCCATGTTACCCTTCCGGTTGCTAGTTGTGCTCCAAGTCTTGGTTTAAGTCATTTCAGCCTCCATCATTCAGTCTCAAAACTCTTTCTGTGTACTGTGAGTCTTATCTCTGTAAGGTTTTGTTGAGATTCGTAGCATAAGGCTTGCGGCCTATATGTGGCTCCTTGCTTGTTCATCCGTGGCCTGTCATTGCAGAGATAGGTTAAGGTTTTCCTAATGTTGGTTTAAGAATTTCCCTCGTTGTAGGGTTTGAGATTTTTTGTGAGAGCTGTTGAAGTTGGTGATGTCTCTAGCTTTGTCGTTTAACTCTTTCGTGGCCTTGCCCAAGCTCGTTCTTGCATCTGCTATCAGTGTGGCTTGTACATGAGTCCTCGTCGTCTCTATCACTGTGAGTATGAAGGTTTGGATTCTCGTTACGCTGGTTGCGGTGCTGTTGTTCCTTCGTGGCTCCATAACCTTAACTTCCAGGTAAAGTAAACATTTTAAAGTTTTTTTAAAACTAGATTTTGTTTTCAGTATATGGTTCTGAAAGCTAGTTTTTAACTGAACTTTGATTTTCATTATGTAGGTGATAGTTCGCAACCCTTGGCAGAAAACACTTCACAAAGTACCGACGCTCTGGCTACGGGTAAGCCCTGGTTAACAAATGGCATTCCCTTCTTGTGTAGTCCTTAGGGGACAGTTTCCAGTTGGAAAGTTACGACATGGTTGTTACCCAGTTTTGGGTTAATGTTCTTCAGTTTACTAGTTTGGTTTTTGTTAAAACCCTTGCTTTTAGCAGGGTAACTCCGACTCAAGCCGTGACTTGTAAATGTTTGTTTCTTGTTTTTGTACAATGTTATGTTTAAAGCCTCTGGGGCCTGTCAATCCATACACAGTTTCGTTTAAAGCATAGAGGTTTTCCTTTTGAGCTTGAACTCAGTTTATCTTTAAGTTCCTATGGTGACTTTGTAAACTAGGGTTTTTACCCTTATTCGCTTGTGTAATAGAAATTTTGCTGTATATTAACTATTTTGCATTAATAATATTGTTAATGGCTTAAAAACTGTTATTCCATCATTTATAATTATTTACTTACAGGCTCAGATATTCAACCCTACGGTTTCCTGTAGGTAACCCTTGTGTAAATTCTTCAATTTGTTCTTTAAGCTTTAGCTACTTAGTTTAATTGATTTAATTATTGTTACAGGTATATAATGTAAACTTCCAGTTATATTATTATGGTTGTCTTTTCACTGTCCTTAAAGGACTGTAATAATCTATAACAGTTTAGTTGTTTAATAATAAATAATCCAAATACTTGGATTATCGCTTAAATGATTGTCATTTACATATATGGTTTGTTATTAGGGTTTCGACCCTGTACTTTCTTTTACAAGTAAATCTTGTTTGTATAAGTTAAAAGAATTAGTTCTTTTTACCAATAAACGTTTATTAAATGTTAGTCATCATCGTATTCTGGCTGTTTTTATTAAATAAAATACAAATAGGGTTATTAAAGTTCTTTGATAAGATGTACAATACTCTGTACTTAGTTTGTTCTTTAGAATTTAATTATGATAATCATACCCTACTTGATGTTCGAATATTTGTAGATATAGTGAGTTACTATTAACAGTAAATAAACTAAGTCTTTAAATCTTTACTTAGCAAAATAAAATAAAGTGGTTTGTCTGAGTTATTTCTACTGCTTCTGCTATAGGTTAATAACATCACAGTTTACCCTCCTGTATATTTTGATTTAATCACAAAATAAAGTACTGTGTAAGAATAATAACTTATCTACTTGAATGACTTATTAATAAAATAAACCTGCTACCTGTAAAGTATTATGACTATTTCTTTTTTAGCATACTTACATCAACAAACTGGTTAAACAATAAACATAACTAAACAGGTTAATGTTCTTTTCTGATAACAAGCTACATACAGAAATAGATTACTCTGATATTATGAAATTCATAATACATCTATTCATTTCAGATTCCTATCATATCCTTCATCTATTTTAATTCACTGCCTGTGCTGGAGTACGGCCTGGTCCTTCTAGATGTGGAAAAATGCAGGTTAGGATTATTTTTCATCTATTACAAGTTCATTCTTTCAATTAACTAAAAGATTATTAACTATAATAGTTTAGAACTAAACATTTAACATTCATTAATCAGTTAGACTCACATTTAAACATTTAACATAACAATCATATTCACTTTTTATCATTTAACACAGTAAAACAAAAAGATTGTAGAACTTGTTTAAGCTGGACAACAACAACGTTAGGAGGTCGTTCCTCCCTACCAACTCCTGGAGAGTGCTCAAACAGCGTCTCCTCCAGACCCCCGAGCATGTTCCTGGTCTCCTTGGTTGAGAACTGGTGGAGCAAGCAAATAATAAACTAGTCTAATGAATCCATAATGATTCTGCACACAGTAGTAAGATCCTTCAGCTGAAAAGCTGCACTAGATCACTCAGCAGTTTAACCCCTCAAACTCTTTCCACAAATTCCCTTGCCATTGAATTCTCTAAAGTTCATTCACCTGAATGATCACTTCTCTAGAATGAGCAGCCTCAGCTCTCTTCAATGGGCATTTTTATAAGATTGCCTAGGTCTTTTGGGTTATTTTGTCATTAATTGAGCCACCTGCTCTGATCCCACTTTCTTGGGGGATCATGACCCCAAATGTAGGAGGTTGCCACCTGCAATAGTTGGAAGTGTTTGAGGATGCTGCCACATGTCTATTTGCTCCTCACCCAGTCTCCTCCACCAAATTGACCAATAAATACTCTTTTAACAGCTCTCCTAGGCTGTTGTCTCCACTTTTATTTATTTATAATTAAAATATTCATAAATACATTCAACATCCTTGACTTTGCTGAGTCATCAATTACAACCTAGCATAAAATTTAACATAATGTCTTTAAATAAAATCAAATAAGATAATATTATTTTTGCAAAAGTGGGGCATGTGACATACACACCCCCTTAGAACATAACATCGTCCTCGATGTTATTTATTCTTCATCCTCAGAATTCCCCTGGAACAGAATTAGATATGCATCTCGCACATTACTTTCCAATTCCCAGGTGGCTTCTTCTGGACTAAGGTGCTTCCATTGCACCTTCACTTGTCCAATGGTGCGGTTCCGAAGTGTGATCTCCCTCCGCCCGAGGATACAGTCCGGTTCCACCAGAAAATCTCCTTCTGGTTCCACCTGTACATCATTCCAGTTAACAACATGAGTAGCATCATGAACATATTTCTTTAATACAGAAATGTGAAAAACATTATCTACTCTTAAATTTGGTGGTAATGCTAATTGATAAGTTACTTGTCCAATCCTGGACATAATTTCAAATGGACCACAGTAAGGAGGTGCTAATTTTGCACAAATCCCCAATCTCAGAGGGCTCTTCTTGGGCCTCACTTTGATGAACACATGTTCACCTACCTGAAACTCCTTTGGAGTTATTTTTAAGTCTACTTGAATTTTTTGCTGATCCTGCGCAACTTTCAGATTACCTTGCACCTGTTTTACAATTTCTTCCATTTCCTTTAGCAATTCAGAACCTAATACTAGTCTATCCACTGAATTACTCTGAGAGATAGGAGTATTACATTTTCATCCATACAATATTTCGAAAGGACTAAATCTGGCTAATGTCTGATAATTATTATTATAAGCAAATTCTACCAGATGCAAATAATCCTCCCATTTACCTGGCTGGTCTTTCACATACATTCTTAATAAATCTTCCAGTACTTGGTTTACCCTTTCAGTTTGTCCATCTGTTTGAGGATGGAATGAAGTACTAAAATTTAATGTAGTGTTTAACCCTTTAAACAAAGAATTCCAAAAATTTCCTGTAAATTTAGGATCTCTATCTGAGATTATGACTGTTGGTACTCCATGCAATCGAAAAATCTATTTTAAAAATATATCAGCTATGTTTGCAGCTTTATAAGTAGTTTTAACAAGTATAAAGTGAGCTGCTTTGCTTAACTTATCAACTACTACCATGATAGAATCATTTTGATTCTGATTTCTGGGCAGTCCAGTAATAAAATCTAGACTAACTATCTCCCATTTCCAGCTAGGAATGGGTAATGGCTGAAGTAATCCAGCTGGGTGTTGATGTTTAGTTTTCACCTACTGACATTCAAAACACCTAGTGATATATTCTCCTACTTCAGTTTTCATATCTGGCCAAAAATATTCTTTTCTTAACATAGTTATAATCTTTTGATAGCCTGGATGACTTGAGTATGGAGTTTTATGAATTTCATCAAGAATTAACAGCTTAACATTAGGTACGTTAGGTACATACATCCTGTCTTTATACAGTAAAAATTCTTTTGCATTTAAACTGTATCCTTTACTCAAGCTTTCTGTTGGATTTTCTTTCGTTTTAGTTTGTAAACTTTGGTAAATTTCATCTTGTTCTATTCCTTCTTTAAGCTGTTCATCCAAATTTGTAGCATAAGTGCTGATAGCTGCTGCAAAATTCAGCCTTGCATTCCTACTTAATGCATCAACAACTTTATTTTCTTTACCTTTTATGTGACGAATTTCAAAATCATATTCACTTAAGAAAGTTAGCCACCTAGCTTGTTTGGCATTTAAATTAGGCTAATCTAACAGATACTTCAATCCTTTATTATCACTTATTAAAACAAATTTTCTGCCAATTAGGTGATGTCGCCACATCTTTAGAGCGTGTATAACAACTACTAATTTCAGATCATATGTTGCATACTTCTTTTCATGAATTTTTAACTTTCTAGACTCATAGGCAATAACATGCCCTTCTTGAGTCAGAACACCAGCTAAGCCATCATTACAGGTGTCAGTGCACACTACAAATTCTTTATTAGGATCAGCTATTCTTAAAATAGGTGCGCTGGTTAATAAAGTTTTTAACTTTTTAAATCTTTCCTCACATTTCTGATTCTAGTCGAACTTCTTTCCCTTCTTCTGCAAGGAAGTTATCGGATTCACAATCCTCAAAAATCCTTCAATGAACCTGCTGTAGTAACTGGTAATACCCATGAAAGATCGAACATCCATTACATCCTTAGGAACCGACCAATCTTCGATTGCCCTTATCTTTTCAGGATCTACTAAAATCCCTTCCTTGGTCACCACATGACCTAGGTACTGAATCTTATCCTTGAAGAAATCACATTTACTAAATTTTGCAAAGAGTTGATGATCTCGCAACTCTTGTAAAACAATTTTTAAATGTTCTTTATGTTCTTCTTCAGTTTTTGAATAGATTAGAATATCGTCGATAAACATGACCACAAACTTATCTAAATACTTATGCATCATGTTGTTCATTAAACACATAAAAATAGTTGGGGCATTAGTAAGCCCGAATGGCATGACGACAAATTCGTAATGACCATATCTAGTTCTGAATGTTGTCTTTAAGATGTCTTCATCTTTAATCTCACTTGATGATATCCAAACCTTAAATCTATTTTCAACAACACCGTGGCTCCACGTAGTTGATCAAATAGATCATCAATGCCGGGGAACGGATATCGATCTTTAATGGTCATCTTATTTAACTGACGGTAATCTATGCAAAGTCACATGGTTCCGTCCTTTTTCTTAATGAAGATGACAGGTGCCCCCCAAGGAGACACACTTGGTCGAATATACTTTTTATCAATTATTTCTTTTAATTGAGACTTTAATTCATTAAGTTCTAGTATGTTCATTCGATAAGGGGCCTTTGAGCTACGTACTGCACTCGGTACCAGCTCAATGGTGAAATCCAATTCCCTTTTCGGAGGTACTCTTGGAATTTCTTCAGGGAATACATCTACATATTCTTTTAAGACTGGTATGTCTTCCAATTTTAACTTATCTATCTTTATTAGACTCTCCTCATTAGTTATAGTTACTGCATAAGCTTTACATCCCTTCCTAACAAATCTCTTAAGCTGTAAAGCAGAAATATGCCTTATAGTAGTTTTTCTAGGGATTCCTTTTACACTTACTGGTTTTCCATCACTGTTTAAATGTGTGAAAGTTTTATCATAACAATTTAAAATTACCCTATGTTGTTCTAACCAGTCCATACCAATCAACAAATCATAAGAACCAAGAGGCAATACATTAAGTTTAACAACAATTTCAAAATGATCGATAACTACTGCACATTCTTTTACAAAATAAGTTACCTTTCTTTTAGCACCAGTGGCTAACTATACCAACCAAGAATTCTCAAATTTTTCAACAGGTAACTTACATTTTTCTACCATTTCAGGTGCAATATAACTTAGACTAGCTCCTAGATCAATCAAAATAGTTACAGGGGTTTGATTTATCATACCTTCTACTTCCACCATGGAATTTTGATATTTTGCTTGTCGATTCTCCAAGGTTGCGTTGATTCTGGGCATGGTCCTTGCTAATTCCCCAACGGTCATCTCCTCCTGTATGGTATGAATATTGCTAACAGTCTTTTTTCGATTTGGACAGACTAAAGCATAGTGTGGGCCATTACACTCCCAGCATTTTATAGGTTCTTTGCGCTCAAAGTTCTTGGTAAAATTTCCATGATTATTAGCAAATTCCTTACCCTTAGAATTATTCTGATTGCCGGGTGAATTATTCTTATTTCCTTGGAAGTTCTTATTATTAGGATAATTTCTGGCCTTATTGTTCTTAGAATTTCTGTTGGGCACAAAATCCTTCTTCTTTTGTACATACTGGTTATTATTTTTCTTAGCTTTCCAATTGGCCAAGCTTTCCTTCTTCCGATTCTATTCAAAACAGAAGTTAGCTTTCCTCATAGCTTCTTCCAAAGTCTTCAGATTGTCATATTCAATCCTGTCCTTAATATGATAAGGTAGACAGCTGAGGAATCGCTTTACATTTGGTTTCTCATATACAAGGTATGGCACATACCTAAGTAGACTTAAGAACTTGTTGTTCAGATCTTTCATTGTCATTGATCCTAACTTCAACTCATAAAATTCTTTTGCTCTTTCCTCATAATATTGCTCAGACAGAAATTTCTTTTTAAAATACCTCTTAAAGGTACTCCAGTTTACATTTTTCTCTTTTAATCCCTTAACTCTCTTCAAGTCTTGCCACCAAATTTCAGCCTTTCTTGAGAGGTTATAGATAGCCATTCTAGCCTTTAACTGGTTAGAATAGTTATATATTTGAAAGTACTTCTTCATCCCAGATAACCAGGATTCCGCTTCTTCCCCCTTCTCAGTCTCTCCATTGAATGTTGGTGGTTTTATCTTTTTGAATTCCCCTGAAATTTCCTTATAAGGTTTGTATTTCCTCTTTTTAGTGTATTGGTTATCATCACTACTATCACTAGTAGAATGGTAATTTCGTTGTTCACCAAACACCTCAGAAGATGAACTGCTTTCATCTTTAGTATGTTTCATCTTTTTAGATTTATGTTGATGACTTGTATCTTCTGACTCGGTTCTTCTAAGCCTAAATTTAAAATTTTGAGATAACATAAAATGCTAAAACTGTGGTTTACTAACAGCTAAAGGTTAGCAATAAAAGAAACAGTTAAAAGATTAGTATTTCATTATCTCAATTATGTTAACTCAACAGTTTCCTTTTTGTAACAAATTAAGTTTAACTTGCGCATTGTTTTTATTTTAGTTTATTGATGAGTTTTCTTTATGACAAGTAGGTGAAATCTGTCTTTGAAATCCTGGGCTTACTTCGCATTTATGCTAATGTAGAAAGATTACTTGTTCTTACAGGTTTACAGGTATGAATGATCGAGTAACGTTTTTAATTTCATAAAGTATCCAACAGTATTTCTATTTGCAAGTAATAAGCTTAGTAAATAAGCTGCTATATTCCAAACAACTTCCATGAGGTAAAACAGTTTGCTTTCTTCAGTTGTTCTTGTAAGTGAAGTTCAGAAGATTGATTTTCTTTCTTTATTATAGTGACGGTAAAATATTTTATGTGGTTCTAAACTGGTAATCTTAGTTCATTGATAACTCCTACTTTAATAAGAATAACTTGCAACGTTATATTGATTGTACTTTGGGTTATTATACATTATCGTACCACTTGTTTGAGTATCGAGCTGTTCGATATTTATCTTCTGTAGGGAAACTTATAGCCTGTAACTTTTGACAGTTAAGTTTATTAGTGTGATAACGATAGTGTCTTTTCATAAGAAAACGCTGTTGTCTACATCTCTTAAATCTATGTCAAACCATGAGGTTCTCTGGATTATAGACTCGAGTAGGATCAAACCATTTTAATTCTTATTACTCTATAATACTTTCCTTGTATTAAGTTATTGTCTACCAACAGTTCTAAGGTTGAGGTTTCTATAAAAATCAACCTCTTATTCTATGCTAAACGTTAGTTATTTTGTGTAAGCATAAAATCATTCTACAAGTATAAAGACATGGTAAATTACCAGCAAAATGCCATGTTGAGAAATGACCAATGTCTATTAAAGTCTAATCCCAAATAGACTTTATAAAAGAGTCCTATATCTAATCTTTTACCATACTAGCCATCTTTATCGTTTATTTCCAATCAATGTTGGTTTTACATATATATATTAGTATTATGTTTATAAACATACAATTCTTCCATTAGTTTGAAGTTCCTAAACAAGTCTAAACAACATTGATCTTGTAAAAAATTTATGATTCTAAACTTTAATGTGCTAATCAACTTTTATCATATTCTCCACTAGAGTTGTGGGTTTAGAGGAGTCTAGTCTTGCATTGATCTTAATATATATATAGAAACATAGAAATATATAGTTGTTCTATGATTTTACACCTTTCAACTTGGACCTTACATTAAACAAATAGTTATTATATTTCAACGTGGATTAACATGGCAATCATAATGTTCACATTATAATATTGACATTTGTAAATGATTTGATGCATCATTTCCACCCAAACTGATTTGTTTAAGAGGAAAGGGTTTGTTTTATAAATCAAATATAAACAATCATAATAGTTTCGAACTATATGATTACTATATCTTCGAATTGTCAACGATCCGAGGTTTGTTGATATCTAACGCCCAAACAACATTATGTTAGACATGTATTATGTGAAGGATGAACTTTATAAATGAATGATCAATAAAGTTCCTGCATTATTTGTTCACGTATCATTGTAAATTATTGGCATGCAGGTGACTATAGAGCTCGACCCATGCATTGCTTAATTTTTCCAGTGGCACGTGGACTTCTCATATCCGTGCATTAGAGATATATATTCTTTGTAACCCTACTCTTTGTCATTTCCCTCCGTAGTTCTTGGGCCTTCGGGCTGCTCTGCAACCATTCTCATGGCGGCCATGTTACACTTCTGGTTGCTAGTTGTGCTCTGAGTCTTGGTTTAAGTCGTTTCAGCCTCCATCATTCGGTCTTAAAAATCTTTCTATGTACTGTGAGTCTTATCTTTGTAAGGTTTTGTTGAGATTCATAGCATAAGGCTTGCGACCTATATGTGGCTCCTTGCTTGTTCATCCGTGGCCTGTCATTGCAGAAATAGGTTAAGGTTTTCTTACTGTTGGTTTAAGCACTACCCTCGTCATAGGGTTTGAGAGTTTTCATGAGAGTTGTTGAAGTTGGTGACAACTCCAGCTTCATCGTTTAACTCTTTCGTGGCCTTGCCCAGGCTCGTTCTTGCATCTGTTGTCAGTGTGGCTTGTACATGAGTCCCCGTCATCTCTGTCACTGCGAGTATGAATGTTTGGCTTCTCGTTACGCTGGTTGCGGTGCTGTTGTTCTTTTGTGGCTCCATAACCTTAACTTCCAGGTAAAGTAAAAATTTTAGACTTTTTTTAAAACTAGATTTTGTTTTCAGTATATAGTTCTGAAAGCTAGTTTTTAACTGAACTTTGGTTTTCATTATGCAGGTGACAGTTCGCAACCCTTGGCAGAAAACACTTCACAAAGGACCGGCGCTCTGGCTACGGGTAAGCCCTGGTTAACAAATGGCATTCCCTGCTTGTGTAGTCCTTAGGGGACAGTTTCTAGTTGGAAAGTTATGGCATGGTTGTTACCCAGTCTTGGGTTAATGTTCTTCAGTTTACTAGTTTGGTTTTTGTTAAAACCCTTGCTTTCAGCAGGGTAACTCCGGCTCAAGCCGTGACTTGTAAATGTTTGTTTCTTGTTTTTGTACAATGTTATGTTTAAAGCCTCTATGGCTTGTCAATCCATACACAGTTTCGTTTAAATCATAGAGGTTTTCCTTTTGAGCTCGAACTCAGTTTATCTTTAAGCTCCTATGGTGACTTTGTAAACTAGGGTTTTTACCCTTATTCGCTCGTGTAATAGAAATTTTGTTGTATATTAACTATTTTGCATCAATAATATTGTTAATGGCTTAAAAATTGTTATTCCATCATATTATAATTATTTACTTACAGGCTTAGATATTCGAGCTAGGGTTTCCTGTAGGTAACCCTTGTGTAAACTCTTCAATTTGTTCTTTAAGCTTTAGTTACTTAGTTTAATTGATTTAATTATTGTTACAGGTATATAATGTAAACTTCCAGTTATATTATTATGGTTGTCTTTTCACTGTCCTTAAAGGACTGTAATAATCTATAACAGTTTAGTTGTTTAATAATAAATAATCCAAATACTTGGATTATCGCTTAAATGATTGTCATTTACATATATGGTTTGTTATTAGGGTTTCGACCCTGTACTTTCTTTTACAAGTAAATCTTGTTTGTATAAGTTAAAAGAATTAGTTCTTTTTACCAATAAACATTTATTAAATGTTAGTCATCATTGTATTCTAGCTGTTTTTATTAAATAGAATACATATAGGGTTAATAAAGTTCTTTGATAAGATGTACAATACTCTGTACTTAGTTTGTTCTTTAGAACTGAATTATGATAATCATACCCTACTTGATGTTCGAATATTTGTAGATATAGTCAGTTACTATTAATAGTAAATAAACTAAGTATATTAGATTTAAATATTTACTTAGCAGAATAAAATAAAGTGGTTTGTCTGAGTTATTTCTATTGCTTCTGCCACAGGTTAATAGCATAATTTCAAGGATAAGTATATATAATATATATCACAGTCTACCCTCCTGTATATTTTGGTTTTAATCACAAAATAAAAGTACTGTGTAAGAATAATAACTTATCTACTTGAATGACTTATTAATAAAATAAACCTACTACCTGTAAAGTATTACGACTATTTCTTTTCTAGCATACTTACATCAACAAACTGGTTAAACAATAAACATAACTAAACAGGTTAATGTTCTTTTCTGATAACAAGCTACATACAGAAATAGATTACTCTGATATTATGAAATGCATAATACATCTATTCATTTTAGATTCCTATCATATCCTTCATCTATTTTAATTCACTGCCTGTGCTGGAGTACGGTCTGGTCCTTCTAGATGTGGAAAAATGCAAGTTAGGATTATTTTTCATCTATTACAAGTTCATTCTTTCAAATAACTAAAAGATTATTAACTCTAACAGTTTACAACTAAACATTTAACATTCATTAATCAGTCAGACTCACATTTAAATATTTAACATAACAATCAGATTCATTTTTTATCATTTAACATAGTAAAACAAAAAGATTGTAGAACCTGATTAAGCTGGACAACAACAGCGTTAGGAGGCCATTCCTCCCTACCAACTCCTGGAGAGTGCTCAAACAGCATCTCCTCCGGACCCTCGAGCCTGTTCCTGGTCTCCTTGGTTGAGAATTGGTGGAGCAAGCAAACAATAAACTAGTCCAATGACTCCATAATGATTCTACACATAGCAGTAAGATCCTTCAGCTGAAAAGCCGCACTAGATCACTCAGCAGTTTAACCCCTCAAACTCTTTCTACAAATTCCCTTGCCGTTGAATTCTCTGAAGTTCATTCACCTGAATGATCACTTCTCTAGAATGAGCAGCCTCAACTCTCTTCAATGGGCATTTTTATAAGATTGCCTAGGTCTTTTGGGTTAGTCTGTCATTAATTGAGCCACCTGCTCTGACCCCACTTTCTTGGGGGATCATGAACCCAAATGTAGGGAGGTTTCCACCTGCAACAGTTGGCAGTGTTTGAGGATGCTGCCACATGTTTGTTTGCTCTCCACCCAGTCTCCTCCACCAACTTGACTAGTAAACACTCTTTTAACAGCTCTCCTAAGCTGTTGTCTCCACTTTTATTTATTTAGAATTAAAATATTCAGAAATACATTCAACATCCTTGACTCTGCTGAGTCATCAATTACAACTTAACATAAAATTTAACATAATGTCTTTAAATAAAATCAAATAAGATAATATTATTTTTGCAAAATTGGGGCATGTTGCAGGTTGACTACCCCTTCCTGAGTTAACCCGAGGAAGATGAGATGACCACATGAGCTTCCTTATCCAATGATGATGATTATTAGCTTCCACTCTTTGCATGAGACACATGAGAAATATGGTCACATAATATATGGGCAGGAAACCTACCTTCACGTTGACTTGATGTGCATGAGCCTAGTATGATGTAATTTTGTGTTGTTATGTTATGTTGATTTGCATGTTTACTTGTATGTGATGTTTATCCTTATGGTGACTCGTGATTGACCCTTGCATGGTAACATTGAGCTATACAACCCTTAAATGTTGACGTCCAGCTTATTGATGACTAGCATGACCCCTTAGTGGGGATTTCCACCATTGCCTTGACCTTAAGAGCCCTCCTTAGGTGCCATCCACCATAGCCCTACCATATGTGACTTTTTTGGAGTACTTTGCTGTCGTTTGTTATTGAGAGTTGGTCATACTATTATGTTGCTATTGTTTATGACTTGTGAGGGTTGGATGATCTATTTTAGGATCTTTTCTAGTTTTGGGTTCTCTTCTTTCACAGATATGTTTGTCTAGTTTAGTAGCATGCAAGTAAACTAACGCTAAGATGTTGAAGTCTGTTTGGAAGCATTTTTTCTAAGGATAAGGGAGCTCTACCCTGACATCTTGTTTTGAGTTGTCTTATGTTGAGTTTATAATTGGGTCAAATCTAATATATCATGCTACTGTTATGTATTGTTGTATTTCATTATCAAGTTACATCTGATATAGATTGCTACTTTTATTACCGTTATTGTTTTAAGTACTTTAATGGTTATTGTAACTGATTGTTTCTGGGACATGCTGGACATGAAGGATATTGAGGTATGGTTTTTCTATGTTGTGCATGCTTGTCTCATTGTTTCAGCTTTGCATTTGAATATTTGAGAAAAATAATTATAAAATACAAATGAGTTGAATCTACCTGAGAGTTTGCATCTTTTCTCAAAATGAGTTGAAATGTGCATTAGTACATTTTTATGGATCTTGTGTCTTTAGAGTGGCGCTTGTGTAGTCCACTGAATTGACCCTGATTAGCTTGCTTTCCTTTTTTAGTTTGTTGTTCTTTCCTATGAATTGATTGAGTTGCGAATGCTTTGTGCTTGTGTAGGATCTAGTGGGCTTCTTTAACTTGTTAGCCGTTACTTGTTCTTGCTTAGTTTCTAAGGGTTTGGAGGTTTTGATGAATGTTTTTTTTGCTCATGAATTGTTTGGGGTTTGGGATGAGTGAGAAAGCCTCCCTTGTCACACTTAGGGCGTCAAATTGGGGGTGTTTTTGTAAAGTACGAGCCTATGGATGGGTTGAAAACCTCTAGAGGAGAATCATTCTTGAAATTTGATCCCAAATTAAGTATTTTCTCCTATGATGTTTATGCTAATGCGCCCTTGTTTCCCTATTCCTCTTTATTTCCACAAGACATCATCCAAGTTGTTTTTGGTGTACATCCTGTTACTACCTATATTTCATGGGTGTCCACCAAGGATTTTTGAAGCTTTATGGGCATAAAAGAAACCTGTAGCATCATTCTAGTCATTAATTTCTCAAATCTCAGCAGCCCAATGTGTGTGAAATAGTAACAACAAGTCTGATCCCTCAATTCTGGGAAAACCTAGGTGTGAAAGAAACCTTAATTCTCCATGATTGTGTATCTAAGCCGCAATGAAGAGCATCATTTTTAAATATGGATTATTCACAGTTTCGAGGAGGACATAAGTTTCTAGGACACCATTTAGTCTCTAATACTCGTTGCCTACCAACATCATTGTAAGATCCTAGAGGTATCCCTATATTTGAAGTACAATATTTCTTGGGAATTCTAGGGTAAAATAGCTTGTCTCAAACAGCTCACCAACCTCCATATGTTACCCACCAACATTGAATTCTTATACTTGTGTGGAGCCTGCATAGACACTTATATGTACCTACATGGATGTTCTACACTGTGCACACTTGCTAAAGATTAGTGTGTCTATTCTTTGGTGGTGCACCCCCTCTGAAATGTGGTCTCTCTCACCATTAGCTAGTCTCAAACAACTCACCAACCTACTAGTATTTTGCACCACTGGTGAAACTGCTAGATGCATCAAGTTCCTTATTAGTTGAGTGCATGTGAATAACTTGTGGCAGAAATATACATTTGTGAGATATTACTTTTCATCAACCATGAAGATATATGTTAGACAAATTAAATAGCTTGAAATGAACAAACCAACAAGGTTTGAGGGGGAGCAATTAGTCTACATATTGATAGGGGGACCAGTGTGGTTAGATAAAGAAAAGCAAATAAAGTGAAGTAGCATTGTGATGTTGTCATTGATGCATGCTTACCTTTTATGAATTTACTAGATGTCTGTTGATACATTCATTATGCGGGCATGTCCTTAGATGTCACGGGCATGCTCCACACTTGAGAGTAAAAATGCCCCCATCTAGTTAAAAATGCATACAGGGAAATAAAGAAATAAAAATGCCCATAGGGAAATAGAGTAAAAATTCCCAAAGCTAGTTAAATATGCCCACATTTAAGTTTCATAATACACTTACATCAATTCTCCAATTTGGATAAGCAGTTGATTTGGGGAAATGTTTGCAGCCTATTGAGAAATGCCCTGCAACCAATTTGTAAATTCCCATTGGAATGATAAAATGCCCACACTACCTTATAAAATTCCCACATGCGTAAAAAATATGCATGCATGTCTAGACAAATTCCCGCAGAAATTCACAAAAGGATGAAAAATGCCCACAGGCAACCGTAGCAATAGATGAAGTAAAATGAAGGAATAAATTAGGTACAATATGTTTTCAGAAATCTACAATTGTGAGATATTACTTTTCATCGATTCTGAATATATATGTGAGACAAATTAAATATATTGAGATGAACAGACCAACAAGGTTTTAGGGGGAGCAGTATGGTTAGATAAAGAAAAGCAAATAAAGTGAAGCAGCATTGTGATGTTGTCATTGACACATGCTTACCTTTTATGAATCTACTAGATGACTATTGATACATTCATTATGCGAGCATATCCTTAGATGTCACGTGCATTTCAATGATAAAGTTAAACACTTGACAGGTACAGCTAAAGTAAAGTTTTTTTTTTGTAAATAAAGAGATTATATTACATCAATACAGAGCCATTACATAGAAGTGATACAAAACAAGTTTATCAGACCACTGGCATGTTGAAACACAACACAGTGCTGGACCTGGGTAGCAAAAACCATTTTCCAGGGAAAGAACTGAGTCCCTAACCTTCAAAACTAGTGATGGGGATAATCCCTGAGTAGGGCCAGAATTCTAAAAAAAACAAGGCAATGGGAATGCCCACATTACATACCGAGACAATACTGAAAGGAACATTAAACTTTACAAGCCGAAATAAAGAGCTGCAATAGAAACAACAAACATAGGATGTCAAACCATTTTCTTGAAGGCCGAGGGCAGGCAGGACACCATTGGTTGAGCTGGGGCTGCACCAGGGGAGATCACATCAGGCTGAGAGGGAGAAAGGATCTGTTTTTGCTTCTTACCACATTTTCCACATTTATCCCACAGGTGAGCTACCTCTTCATGGCCTTTTCTAGCTGTGAAGAAGGAGACCCCGTGCCTTGAGGCAATGATATCCACCTTCTGGTGGATTAAGTGGCATTCACCATTATGATGCTTGCACTCTCTAACTAGTTCGTTGTCCCCACCCATTTTCGCTTCCTGTTCCATGTACGAGTGTCCCACCAGCTTCATATTTACCCAGTATTGCATAAGGAGACGGTTGTAGGCCGTTGCGCGACCCGCAGTGGAACCATGATCCAATACCCAGTCCACCACCTCCTGTTGGAGATCTTCCTTAGGCATGTTTTTTACTATATACCAGAGATCCTTGACCTTGCCCTCCACTTCCCGGTGGACGCTCAGAGGAATATGGTCTTTGAAAAATATGCTTCTTCTTGGGCTTGAATTTGTGCCCGCGTAGCCCTGCGAGGGTTCTTCGCAGCACACTGCTCAACTGAGGATTCACTGAGGGCTTTTCCCTTAACCATCAGATGTTTCAGAGCCATTTCCAATAGGAAAGGAAATGGAGCTAACGCATGGGATAGAGAGGAGACAGTGAGCCAGACACAAGCAAGAAAGGAGGTCCATGGGGAGAACCAGTAGAGCCAAGAAACAAGGGGAACGTCTGAGCAATGAAAACGAGTCGAATAGAGGGTCACACAATAAAAAGGGAAAGGCGTCATCATTACCCGGCCTAGAATGTACCTTGAGAACATCATGGCTTTGATGCAGACAATCTCCCTCGTACCATTTCCCATGGCGAATCCACTGCCAAAGATGAATGTCCAGTTGTTTCGGCCGTCACTCCCAGTCCTGCCCATCTTTTCACCTGCAGTTACAACGAAAAATATAATGGCCAAGGAAAACCACTGGTGAATCCATTTGATTACCACATTAATACGATCAGGCATCTTGATGGTGGTTTTTCATGTCATGCTCATGTCGTCTGTCACCTCCAACCACCGGATCATTCGGGCGTGCCACCTGTGTCCCACCCTCAATATCATGCGCAACCATCTGTCGGCAATGATGACCCCAGGCATGAGCTTCAAAGTTCTTGAGAGGACCCCATTGGTGTGCCATCTCATCCTCGACCCCCGCATTTGCAAGGAGGTCCGCTGCCTTGTTGGCGTCCCTTCTTACGTGACAAAATGAAACCGCTGAGTGGGCGTGGAGCATGCCACGAAGATCGCCCAAGCGACTAGCTAATATCCAACTAGTGGAAACTTGGGCGCTGACTTGGCCATATGCTAACTTCCTTGCTATCTGTATCATGATACTGGAATCACCCTCAATTATAGCAGGGAAGCTGTTACTGCGCACTAGGCAATTCAGACCTTGAATCATACCTTTGAGCTTTGCAGAATTGTTAGTGTCACGACCAATGGCCCCCAAAAAGACGAAAATTACCCTTCCTTGCGAATATCTGCATAATTCCCTGTAGCTTGTGTCGCCTGGTTTCCCCCTGGAGGCCCCGTCGAAATTTAGCTTGAACACTTGTGGAGGAGGAGCATACCATGAGTTAGGACTGGAAGGTTGAAGGATCCTGTCGCTCTTGCGGAGCCCATCCAACTGATTTTTGTTCAGTCCCCAAAATTCCCCAATGTGCACTTCGTCTGTAGGAATGAGATTGTCCTCGTCATGCCATTGCATACTTCTAATGGAGGAAGGAAGGTTGTACCTCACCATCTGCCAGGCCTTCTCGATGCAGTTTTGCTTGTCACGGAAGATTCTCCCATTCCTTTCCTTCCAAATGCAGCACATGGTCATTCCAGGTAAAGCATTCCATATGGTTCTAATAATTATGTTTTTAAAGGTTTTTTGATTCCATTCTGTCAAATTTATAGGCTTCTGAGCTCTCTTCCCGTCGCTTTTTTGGAAAACCCATTGCCCCTTTATCCCAAATAGCAGCAGTGAAAGGGCAGCTATCCAGAAGATGGCTTGTGGTTTCTTCTGCCTGGGAGCATAAGCAACATTGGGAAGGACCGTGGACACCACACTTCCGAATATTTTCATAGGTGAGGATACGTCCTCTAACCACTAACCAAGCAAAGAGACCGACCTTGGGCCATAAATTCAGGGTCCATATCTTCTTCCATGTTTCCTCTTCCTCAGCGTGGTTCCCTGAGCTTATAAAGATATTCTTCAACTATATTGTAATACCACTTAGATGTAGATGGATTTCCATAAGTCCTTGATTTGTTTCAATTGTATGCTTGATCATGGCATCATAGGTGAACTAAAAATGCCCGCAACTAGTTAAACATGCCCACATTTAAGTTGCAGAATACATTTACATCAATTCTCCAAATTGGATAAGCAGTCGATTTGGAAAAATGTTCGCATTCTGTTACGAAATGCCCGCAACCAGTTTGAAAATGCCCGTTGGACAGATAAAATTCCTGCAACCAGTTTGAAAATTCCCATTGGACTGATAAAATGCCTGCACTACCATATAAAATCCCACATTACTCAAACAAATGCACGCAGGTCCAGAAAAATGCCCGCAAAAATGCACAAAAAGTTGAATATGGTTAGATAAAGAAAAGGAAATAAAGTGAAGCATCATTGTGATGTTGTCATTGATGCATGCTTACCTTTTATGAATTTACTAGATGACTGTTGATACATTCATTATGTGGGTATGTCCTTACATGCTATAGGCATACAGTCTTCATGTGTGGGTTCTTGCATACTTATGTGGGCATGTACTTACATGTCACGTGAAGTTAAATTACTGAAGACATCTCTGCGAACAAAAAATATACTTATACTGGATCTATTATTGGTTTTTAACCACCTGGTCCTGAAGCTGCCTTAGCCCATGCTTTTCCTGATGCCTTAGTGACCTTCACCTTTGCTTATGGGTCTCGATCTCAATCTGCCAATGTACCTATGCGTAGATTTTGGAGATGAAGGGGATGGTCAATATTGAGGATACCATTAAAATTGAGCTAAAGCCCATCACCCGCCCAATAAAAAGCGGCATGTAGGAAGAACTTGTACTATAAAAATTGAGTCAAACAATAAATTGATCTATGTCTGATGCAGCTTAAGGGTTTCACCATGCTCACAAGCTATATTTCTAGTTGTATCAAGGAAGGGGTTCACTGAAAAAACAAGATTTGCCTCCTCTACAACCTTAGAACCTCCTCTACGCCCTTGGGCCTAGTTCATGGGTGAGGTGTCTGGTGCAGCTTAAGGGTTTCACCACGCTCACAAGCTAGCTTTCTGGTTGTATCAAGGAAGGGGTTCACTAAACAAACAAGAGTTGCCTCCTCTTCAACCTTAGAACCTCCTCTATGACCTTGGGCCTAGTTCATGGGTGAGGTAACTGAAAAACCTCCTCTACAACCTTGGAAACTCCTTTGCAGCCTTGGGCCTAGTTTGTGGGTGAGGTAAGTGAAAGATGTAAAATTTCATTGTTGAGACAGGGGGAAGGTAAGATGGATAAATTTATTTGTTTGTTGTTTTTTTAATGTTTATTAATTATTGTTGTCGCCGTAGTTGGCAGGATTATCATGATCATTGTATTTATGTCCATCGTCATCATCACAAAGAACATCATTGTCAATAAACCCTTTCTTGAAAATGATTTGTCATATGAGTGTAATATGGTGACCATTTCAAATTTTGACACAGAGAGGATGCTTAATAAAGATCATCTCGTGGTTCTTGTTTCCTATTCCATTGTCAAAGGCCATACTACAATGTGAAAAACCAAAATAATGGGTGAAGGTATGAAGGTATTGTGAACTAGGGTGGCTTATTTTTGTTTTTGGGAGCTATTAGTATGAAAGGGATTTCTTTTTCGTGTCTAGGGATACATCCACTATGAAGAAGACTTTCAACACATTTAAAGGGAGCACAATATGAGTGCTGATGTTTTATCCAAGGAAACACTTTCACTTGAGATGGGAAGAATCTCCTATATTGAGATGTTGGATGGAGAGTCTATTGGGAGTGGTACCATCTTGTTCTTTTAAGTTATGTTATTCAACATAACTGTTGTGGCTTACTCATCTTTCTTAGAAAAGATTCAATTTTTTTTGAGCCTTTGACTATGCTCTGCTGATTGCTCCTTTGGATGAGTTGTTTTCATGGCATATAAATGTCTTAATTCGAGGGGGGGATTTTCACTTTACCGCCTAGGTGCTTCCTTGGATAATCCTTCGGGGCTCATAATGTGCTTCTTTTGACTACGTGGAATGTGTTTTTGGTGTTGGATTGAGGCTTGATTTTATACACCCTTTGACGATGGGATGTAGGATACGTTTTTGACATAGACTGGGTACTTTATATTGACAGAAGTATAATATATAAGATATTTACGAAATTATTAAAACCAAATCAAAATGTAATTTATAGAAAGTGTTTGTTGTTTTACCAGTTGGGCCACACTACAACATGACAAACCAAAATAGTGGGTGAAGGTATGAAGGTATTGTGAACTAGGGTGGTTTATTTTTGTTTTAGGGAGTTATTAGCATAGGAGGGATTTATTTTTCGTGCATGGAAATACATCCACTATGAAGAAGACTTTCAACATATTTAAAGGGAGCACAATATGAGTGCTGATGTTTTATCTAAGGAAGCACTTTCTCTTGAGATGGGAAAACTCACCTAAATTGATATGTTGGATGGAGAGTCTATTGGGAGCCATTCCATCATGTTCTTTTAAGCTATGTTATTCAACATAACTGTTATGGCTTGCTCATCTTTCTTAGAAAAGATTCAAGTTTTTTTGAGCCTTTGACTATTCTCTACTGACTGCTCCTTTGGATGAGTTGTTTTCATGGCATATAAATGCCTTACTTCAGGGGGATTTTTACTTTACCCCCTAGGTTCTTCCTTGGATAAGCCTTAGGGGTTCATTATGTGCTTCTTTTGACTGCATGGAATGTCTTTTTGGTGTTGGATTGAGGCTTGATTTTGTACACCCTTTGATGATGGGTTGTAGGATACGTTTTTGACATAGACTGGGTAATTTGTATTGATAGAAGTATAATATATAAGATATTTTTGAAATTGAAAATGTAATTTTGAAGTCATAGAAAGTGTTTGTTGTTTTTACCAGTTGAGCTTCCACGATATATTTTTGTTCTCTATATCTTGTTGATTATGTTTGTTATTTATTATTTTAAAAGTGCATAAAATTGTTAAAAAGGTAACAATACTGATTCACCCCCCCCCCCCCCCCCCCCCCCCCCCCGCCTTCAGTATTGTCCAATATTGTAGCATTTAAATGATCATGGTTATTAATATTTTTGTTTTCATTACTTGAATGATTATCAATGAAGCTCTCTATTTTATAGTACTATGCTGATTAAAACAATTAATATACTTATATTTGTGCTTTTTACAGTTTATATGCGAAATGTTTGTTCAATTTTGTTGCATAGCTTATTTTTTAATATGTGTGACATATTCCAAGGACTATGGTTATCCTCAAGGGGATGGACACCCCTTTTTGAGTTAACATGAGGAAGATGAGATGACCACATGATGTTCCTTATCCAATGATGATGGTTATGAGCTTGCACTCTTTGCATGAGACACATGAGACGTATGACCACATACAGTTGAGAAGGCCAGGTAACCTACCCTCACATTGAATTGATGTCCAAACTGTCTTGTCGTTTTTTCCATGTCATCATCCTTTGTCATAAACCTTTATATTCCTTTTTTCAATGTCATCATCCTTTGCCATCAACATATTTTTTCCTTTACTGTTGTACATTCCATGGGAATCATCCATCCAAGTGGTCGTAAAATACAGTTGGAGAATATCTTTATAATCTCAGGATTCCCATAACAAATTTACTTTAGCTGTACTTTTCAAGTGTTTAACTTTATTATTGAAATGCACGTGACATGTAAGGACATGCCTGCATAATGAATGTATCAACAGTCATATAGTAATTTCATAATAGGTAAGCATGCATCAATGACAACTTCACAATGTTGCTTCACTTTATTTTTTTTCTTCATCTAACCATACTGCTCCCCCTGAAACCTTGCTGGTCTGTTCATCTCAAGATATTTAATTTGTCTCACATATATCTTCAGAATCGATGAAAAGTAATATCTCACAACTGTAGATTTCTGAAAACATATTGTACCTAATTTATTCTTGCATTTTACTTCATCTATTGCTATGGCTTCCTGCGGGCATTTTCAACCTTTTGTGTATTTCTTCCTGTATAATGAATGTATTGATAGTCATCTAGTAAATTCATAAAAGGTAATCATGCATCAATGACAACATCACAATGTTGCTTCACTTTATTTGTTTTTCTTTATCTAACCATACTGCTCCCCCTGAAACCTTGCTGGTTTGTTCATCTCAAGATATTTAATTTGTCTCACATATATCTTCAGAATCGATGAAAAGTAATATCTCACAACTATAGATTTCTTCAAACATATTGTACCTAATTTATTCCCGCATTTTACTTCATCTATTGCTATGGCTGCATGCGGGCATTTTTCAACCTTTTGTGCATTTTTGTGGGCATTTTTCTGGGCATGCGTGCATATGTTTGATGCATGTGGGAATTTTATCAGTCCAACGGGCATTTACAAATTGGCTGCAGGGCATTTCTCAACAGGCTGCATACATTTTCCCAAATCAACTGCTTATCCAAATTGAATAATTGATGTAAGTGTATTCTGAAAATTAAATGTGAGCATATTTAACTAGCTGCAAAAATTTTTACAAGCTGTGGGCATTTTTAGTCTATTTCCCTGTGGGATTTTTTATATCTCTATTTCCCCGTGGGAATTTTTGACTAGATGGGGGCATATTTACTTTCAAGTGCGGGCATATTTGATGCATGAGGATATTACTGAGACCTGGATGGCATTTGTCGACTCCACTTATGGGCATATAAGGAAACTCCTCTTGCACCCTTGCGTTCACCTGAGAGCCCTCGTTAGGTTCCATCCACCATATTGTTACCTTATATGACATTTTTTGGAGTACTTTGCTGTCGTTTTTTATTGTGAGTTGGTTGTACTACTGTGTTGCTACTGTTTTTAATTTGTGAGGGTTTGATGATCTATTTCACATTCTTTTCCAGTTCTGGGTTCTCTCCTTTGACAAGTGTGTTGGTCTAGTTGAGTCTCATGCAAGTAACCTAACACTAAGAGGTTGAAGACTGTTTAGAAGCATTTTTTCTGAGGATAAGGGAGCTCTACCCTAACATCTTAAGTTGAGTTATCTTATGTTGAGTTTATAATTGGTTCAGATATAATATATCATGCTATTGTTATGTGTTGTTGTATTTCATTAACAACTTAGATCTGATATAGATCGCTACTCTTATTACTGTTATTGTTTTAAGTACTTTAATGTTTATTGTAACTCATTGTTTCTGGGACATGCTGGACATGAAGGAAATTGAGGTATGATTTTTATATAGTGATGCGCAGTCATGGCTATAGCGATACATACATGTTGCTAAATGGATGCTTATTTATTTTTGAAGAAAAATCCACAGTCTCCACGTGTTATCGATGTTTTGTCGCTATACTTACGAAATATTCGAAGAGTGGCTAATGCGATGATAATTTTGCAACAAACATGGAGGCTTCTTAATGTCGCTATAACGAAGGAGATATGTTGCTATAGCAACGATTTGCCATGGGAAGAAGGTTCACATGTACTAGTGATGGATAGAGCTTGATCATCTTCTTTGAGTAGAGCTTCTCTATTAGCTACTCTAGCTTCTTCTTGAATGCAATCTTCCCATACTATGTCAAACTTCATACTTTCTTTTCTGGAATATAAAGTGTGTATGAATGAATCCTAAGGTCTAGTGAGACCATTGAGAGCAGTCATAACTAGTTCATCCTCATCAATGGTGTCTCCAATAGCACTTAGTTGTTCCCTGAACTTGGAGACCCTTGTGAAATAATCTTGAATCGATTCTCCTTTACTCATCTTAGTGCCCTTCAGTTGAGCTCTCAAATTCATCTTTTTGTTGATGTTCCTTCCCTCATACATTCTGGAAAGTGAATCATACATTTTCTTGGGTGTCTTCTTAGATGACATTTTAGGGATCAAGTGATCTTTGATAGAATCAACAATGATCCTCAATGCCTTGATTAGGTCTTGTTCATGCTTCTTCTTAGCTTCAACTTCTGTTGGTTCAGCAACTTCATCCTTGATGTACTTCTCAAGGCCATTCTCTTTAAGAATGAGACCAATCCTATACTTCCATGCTAGGAAGTTTTCTATGCCTTCCAATTTGTCCTCAAGCTTAGTGCTTGGGACCATCCTGTCCAGTAGGTCACTAAAAATGAAAATATGACCTTACCAGGAGATGTGCTTGACTGAGGTGAGTTGGTTGGTCCAACTGATTTCTAGATATCCCAAATCTTCACCCTTCAACTCCTACTTGCAAGGTTCCAATTTTTGCAGAATTTCTGGTTCTGGTTTTCTGCAGTTTTCTGGTTCAGGGCCAAACTAGGGTTTAGATTTCCTGGAGATTCAACCACCCAAAAAAATTGATCCTAGGATCAATAACTATGATCTAGGGAGGCAAAACTTTCTATGTAAGCAGATCTTCCAAATTCCAAACTTTTGCAGAAACCCTAGTTTCTTCTGGAGGGAGAGGAGAGAGAGTTTCACCTAGTGAAAGTTTTCCTATTCAGGCTAGCTCTAGTGTCATGTTAAGATTTCATATGCTATTATATATATCATTAGTGTTTAATCCAAATTCACAACAGTAACATATGCAAAATCACTGAAAGAAACATAATCAGAAGATAGACAAAATACTTATCCTGGGAAACCCCCAAGGGGAAGAAAACCCAACAAAAATTCCTCTGTATAAGATGTATAAGATAAAACCCCAAAACAAGTATTCTCCTTCTTGTTGTTCTCTCTCTCTCTCTCTCTCTCTCTCTCTCTCTCTCTCTCTCTCTCTCTCTCCTATGCACTATTCAAGTGAGTGAGTCTCTGTTATAATGAGGAACACAACTCCTTTATTTATACACATTATGTCAACTGAATTTTACCGTAAACAAGTCGTCCCCACTAAAATGTATGGGATGAATTCACCTAGGAAGACTCAAAATAGTATTTTATATTATTCATTGGGGTACTATTGACCTGAATTAGAATGGAGGCTTTACCTCATGACCATATGATGACCAATTACAATAGTAACATCCCGACGGAGGAATAATAACACCTCCCTTGGGGTACATCAATAAAATATATTTAGAATATCCTTTGAAGTTACAATATTTCAACACCTCCAACTTCAAAATTGGCCTTTTGGCCAAATCCCACCTCACATAATTGCTAAACATTTTCCACCAAACCAACCCACCACGTTCCTCCACATAGACCATATACTCTTGAAGATAAAAGTGCATGTTATATGAAAAGGTCAAGGCACTGAAATAATATCACATAACATAAAAGACCCTTGAATACACACTACCCATTTTGTTACAAGGATGCTCCCCTAAATTACCACATATATCAACCCAATACCTCCCTAATCTGCGAGCATGATGCAAACATCCCAACTTATCATGGAAAGCATTAATCCCCACCATAATTGGTCCATAATATGACCATAACATATTCTCCAACTAGTGAAGCTAAGGATTTTTGGGAAACCAACATGATACATAGTAAATGTGAGAGGCTTGGGGGATCCTACCCATGACAACCAATTTCCTCACAAACAAGAGGTTCTTATTTCCCATAAGAGTAGCTTATGTTGTAATTTTTAAAGACACCAATCATGCATGGCTACTAGAGAAAGCCCCACACTAAATGGGATGCCCAAATATCAAATAATGACTCAAGGGTAGACAAAAGTCCATGTTAGAGGAATCTAGTTAAGGCATTCGTCAATACTAACCAACCAATACTCAAATTTATGATCACAAACAATCACCCCAAAATAATCTCTAACACCATCAACTAAAACCTCATTTGCACACAAAGAATGGAGTGAATCATCTACAAAGTGGTTATTAGCCATTAGGGAGCCTAGACACCCCCTATGTGGCCCTATATTTAAGCAACTTCCAGTAAGTAACTCAAGGCATCTACTTTCAAAAGATAAAAGTAAGGTGATAAAGGACATCCCTACCTAATGGATCAATGTAGAAAAATAAAGGTATATACATAGTTATTCACTAGAACAAAAGTAGAGGCACTAGAGAAAAGAGTGTTCACCATCCTAATAGATCTTGGACCAAATCCTAAATAAGTCAAAATCTAAGTGATGAAGGACCAATCCAATTATGTGCTTTGTTAAATTCAATCTTCAAGTAGGGGGCCTAATAATTAGTCTTCATTTCCACTCCATAACATCCCATGTTGAGATCATTGTGTCCAAGATAAATGACCCTTGTACCAAACTGATTTGTTCCCTCCAAACAATCTTCTTCACAACATCATGAACTCGAAGAGCAATCTTAGCTAGGATCTTATAAGCTACACTCAATAAGGTGATAGGTCACCACCCTATAGAAACTTTGGTAAAAGTATCGGGGATCAACCTAATTGAACCCTAGTTAAGTGGTTAAATCAAGAAACCTATGGAAAAATATTCAAATGACAAGCAACATAAATCATCCCCTTCCATGTCCCACATTGCCTTGTAAAACTCACAAGGCAACCCATCTATTATAGAGGATTTCCTATTTAGCATCAAATAAAGGGCAACCAAAAGATCATCCTTTGTAAAATCCTTGCCTAACGTGTCATAGTCTCTTATAGATACCTTATGTGAGATCTCCTAATAGTAGGAATTGCTAGTTCCCACAATCGAATTTGACTCAATAAAAGGAGAAAAAATGTTATAAAAATGAAGTTTAAACATAATTCTAAGCTCACCAAGATCATCCTAGAGAGAACCATCTAGTTGTCGTAGGACAACCACCCTATCAGCTACCTCTTTCTTCTTTAGGAAGTCAAAGAAAAATTTAGGGCCCTCATCCCCCTACAAAATTCAATGCAATTGGGAGTGAATCCAATACCCTTTGGAATGCACATCTCATATTTATGCACCACCAACTCCAAATGTACCACATCCTCCTAGAGAACAATGTTATGAAGATACTTCTCCAAAAGGATATGAACCTCCTCTAGCATATGCCTAGTCACTCATAACACCTAACAATGTTCGTGAGACATCATTCTTCCCCTCCCTCTCATAAATTTAGTAGTATTGCAAATGGAAGCCTCCCACAAAAGTATTTGACCTCTGTACCCAATAGGGTGAGGGATAAGGTTCCAAACATGATGGTCAAGAGCACAAAATAATTGATCTCTTTCCCAAATATAATCTCTAGTAATCGTTGACACTGTGGCCACTCAAAGATATATTGTTTATGTGTACCCCACCATCTAGTGGGCATAGCTTTCAGCATAAAGTCCAAGGTGGATAATTGCTGCAATTCTGCAACTTTTTCTTCAATCTCCACCAGAAAAGATGCAAGGTGGGGTAATCCTTCTTATGTAGGCAACTCACTTGCTTTGGATCCTACCCTTCGGACAAATATTGTGATTCTTGCGTATATTCCCATGGAGACTTCATGTAGCTTGTTTTGCCAGTTTTCCAAAGCATCACCTAAATTGGATCTGCAAGAACTTACACTCCACCAACTCAGGTTTCCACCAGTTGTTGGATTTATATAATATTTTCTTGAAGACATGATTTTATATAGCTGATCTAGGTAATTACCTTAACATTCACTATTTACAGGCTCAACATATCTCTTCCCTTCAAGTGAATCGATTGGTGCGACCACCCTTAGTTCAGAATATGTAAATGATAAGATCATTTTCTTAAAATTTATAATGGTTTCGTTGTCAATCGCCCAATTGATTCCTATAAGTGATGGATATGGATTTGTGTCATCTACAATGTCGATTACTTAAAAGTTTGAATATGTTCTTAAGCCTTCGACTTCCACAGGTACTTGAGTTAGTCTACCAATTGGTATAACCTTCGACTGGTTCGCAACCCTGAGTTGAATGGGAGATCAGTCCAGTTGTGGTCTATTCATGCTCTCCCATGTTTGTCTTGTCAATATGTTAACATTCGAACCCAAATCTAATATGATATAATCCATATCATAGATTCCTATCTACGTTCATAGTTCTCGACCTGTTTTTAGTCTCTTCCCAATATGTTTAACTCTTTTTTCAGGTCGCAGGCCGTCTGGAGTTTCTTCTATCAGTGTTGTCAGATCTGCAACAACATCTTTATCATTTATTAGTGCTAAACAACTTTTGAAAAAATATTTAAGCTTACTAACCTTTTTCATTGGTTTCTTCCTAAGTAACTGTTCAAATCGTTCGGGCATGGTCTTGACTTGTCCAGATGTTGACGGTTGATTAGCATCAACAAAAGTTGGTTGCACATCCAAGAAGACTTCTTTCTCCTTCTAGACATCTAGCAAGGATTTCTTCTATGCCATAGGTCTCATCCACGGTTGTTCTTGTTTTGTATTATGGTATTCACATGTTGCAACACCTCCTCTTGTAACCACAACGAGGCGAGGTTCTCTCGGCTCGGTAGAAATCATCTGAATGTTCTGGTTGGGGTTCAGATTCTGATTTTGCAACATATTGGGATTTAGGACAATTTCAGCCTGCCATTTCACAATTAGTTGCATACACTGTTTAACTGCATGATCAAGCAATTTACAATTTGTATATGTTTTTGTAGTACTTTAACAATATCGAGAAAAATGTCTTAGATGCCCATAGTTATAACATATGACTTGGCCTCTTCCATGACCAAATCCTCCTCCTCCTTGTTGTTGTCCTCGGCGTCGCAATTTTCCACCCCCCTTTATTGAGGGTATTGTTGTTGTTGTGGAGACTGATTTTACTGGTATTGCGGCTGAGGGTACTATGGTTTTTGATATTGTGGTGGTGGATATTGAGCAGGATGATATTGAGGCTACGCTCATTTAGCTTGCATCTGCTCATCATTTTTCATCAAGTAGGTATCCATCGTCTTTTCTTGCAGCAGCTGAAGTGCTCTGCAGTCTTTTTTATCATGACCTATTGATTTACAAAATTTACAATACAGACTAGTTGGTGCATTTACAATCTTATGTAAATAAATACATTCTTCAAACTTGTGGCCCCTAGTATGGCATATTCTACACCAAGGCATCCCTTGGGTGTTTATTGGGTTCGACGCTCCTCCCATGACGTAGTTCATGAGCATCAGGAAATTGTTTGTATGGTGTCCATCTATTCTACATCTTGTATACCGTAGTTATTCTTGAGCTTCCTTGGCTCACTTAATGTCATGTAGTTACACTGTAATGTTAGGTGGTTGTGACTCAATTTGCATCATCCCTATGCCACTATCTCCAATCGACGAGGATTCTAGCTTCATTGCTATCTTCAGAACTTCTTTCTGCGACACAATATTTTGTTGCATCAACGGGGTTTGGATGTGCGGAAACAAGGTGACAATGAACCAATCCTTATGTTGTACGTCTGAGATTTGGAAGCTTACTTTGGCCATTTACTGGTCAAAGTCCCAAAAAGACTATGTCAGTAGATGCTTAATTTATTTGATCTTAGTAATGCACTGTGATTTAGACTTTGGCTTCCTAAACTCATCTATCATGCCCACTTGAATCTCGTCGAGTGTTTTCTAGACAACTCCTACAGTCTACTGGCACTATGGAAAATTTCATGTACTAGCCAAGTGCACGACCTCACAAAGTTGTGATCATCTATGCTTTCTTGATATTCTCATCCTGGATCTGTCACACAATCCACACAACTTCACAAAGGAATCAATGTTATTATGGGTCCTCCAACCCATTTGCATTGAATATTGGTAACTTAATGTCAGCTCCAGCCATTGTATTCACTACTGGTACAATCAAAACAAAATATCAGCGAGTTGAACTCCCTTGTTCATTATTTACAACGTTATTACTACTTGTATTTACAATTGCTCTTGGATATAAGTCTCTAGATCTCACCTCTAGCGATGTGTGTGGTGTTGTAGGCAATTTGTAACCACGTTCTTGATATGGAGTTTCAGTCGACTCTTCTGATTCTTCGTCTCCTTCAGAGATCGACTAATATTCTTCTTCTTTGGTGCAAGACCCTTCGTCTAAGTATGACACAAGTTCGTATCCTTCTTCTTCTCTATTCATGTTGCAACTCACTCTTATTAATATAGTATTTATTCACTTGCCGGATCTAAAAATTCTTCTGCTTCTTAAAAATGCCAACTCTAGTTCAGTTCCACTATCTCCCAGGAACATCTCAATTTAGGGTGTGCCATTTTTTACATAGTTCTGTTGCAACATACCCACTCTTTTTGTACACCTTCTTCACTTGTCACATTCACAGAATCCCTTTTTCATAGACAAGCATTTTTATCCACGTCTTTAAAGGTGACAGATATCTACCGAGTGGCCCTTGAATTTTTTTTTTGCTCTGCCTCACTGTATGAGGTTATTGTGTTGACAACAAAATTAGTAATGTATCCCTCCAAGATACTGTCCAGCCAAAATTCCATAGCCCTCGACACAGGGTTTCTTACTCCTCCCAGTCGTTCAATCAACTGAGGATTCCACTGTTTTAAGGAATTCTGCAACCAGTGCAGACACTGCTTGTTCCTCTACCCTGTAAGACACAAGCATAGAACACAAGAGAGCATCAACATATCCTTCCCCTAGATAATAAATTTGATCAACATGAAACCAAAATCATACCTCGGATCTAGGTCCTTTCGTCCTTGTTCAAAAAGTCCTTCTTGAAAACTTCAGTACCTACAAAAGAGATTAAAAGACAAAAGCACAAAATGAGAGCATCATGACAAATCAAGCATCTATGCTAGTGATAAAGGATTCTAACAACATTTAACTGATATTAACACACATTAAATATGGGAAAGGGGAACACTTTTGTATTAATAATGAGATAGTAAAGTTACAACCATAAAGCCTTGATGTTTCTAGCTTTATCCCCTACAATAGGTCTAAAATCCTTCACACTTACAACAATCTCTTCACACATAAGCTCACTCTCTCTTGCCTCTAAACCATATCTCAGTCCAACAACGTAAGGTTCTTTCTTTGGCCTCCCCCCACTCACTCCATGAAGGCTTCATTTATAGGCCAAATATGATGAGATTCACTTGGGAAATGGATAGGAGGTGATACTAACAGGCGAGGAAGGTGAATGCCACCTCTCCCTAGCTAATAGGAACAAAATGCACATAGGATTTCACAAGGAAGCTTCTAGAATGTTCTTTTTTTCATGTTTTGGGATGATTGGCGCTCTTGGCTTCATGTGAAGAAGCATCGACTGCTTTTGCTCAATAAGGAGAAGCGCCAATGGCGCTTACTACCGGAAAAAACCTAGGAGCCGACGCACTTTGCTCCATTGGAAAGAGCACCGATGACGCTCTGTCAAAACTAGGGAAAAGCGCCAGCCTTCCTAGGGATGGGAAAAAGTTGCTAAGGAAATCGCTGGCTAGGTTTTTTGAAAGGAAAATAGGAAACTGTGAGATTTTCAGGTGCGACAGAATGCCCCCAAAAGTATGAGGTTAGAAGGAAGTGATAGGTGAAATAGTTTACTAGACATCAATCCGGTATCAGAGGCAATATGAGATGAGATTTACAACTAAACAAAGACTAATAACTGACTTTTCTGACTCAAACATGGTTGTGGAGCAATACACTACAAATCCATGATGATGACCACGTCATGGCTACTAAGAATACACTGTAGATCCATGAAAAAATGACATAGAGAGAAGAACATGGATATGAAACATACAAAGTAGATCCAAGTTATATGAACCCAGTATGGACATAGCCACCAAACATACAATATGGATCCATGTCATGACTCCAAATAATTTTCCATCGCAAACTGAGGATAGGAAATTATGTTGATGAAACCTAACCGCTCGGGGTCTTCATTCCAATCCCCAACCGATACAATTCTAACCATGTCAATAGATGTCTTAACGTCGAACATGGCAGAAACCACTTGATTACCAGTCATTGATGTAAACTGTTAACAAGTGTGAGGGAGATCACCATTAATTTCAATGATTTCCAAGGTATCTCAGTACATTCTCCCAAGTGTGAATATATGTTTTGAATTCGAACACTTGATAGAATCTTTCAATTAGAGGTCATTGATGAAAACCTACTGTTGAAATCAAGGAAACCTGCCATTGAGGCATGCAAGATTCAAGGTACTTGACTAAGTTTCTAAGTCTAATTCCCGGATGATGAGTTGAAGTCGAGAGGAATAGACATGTTGAAGGAGAGCCATGATGTTTCCCCCATCATCGACACAAAACATGGAACAAAATGTAATTTTTGAATTGATGAGATAACCATGAAACTGACTCAGACATGACCAAATCAGTAAGAAGGTAAAGTTACCGACGAGTTGAATTTCAAAAGAGACATCCTTTGAAAAATTTACGGCACGACACCTGACTTGGCTGCATTGTATTGACGAGACTGAAACCAGGTGTAATGCAAGGAATATGATAGAGCATTCTTTGAATTGACTCAAAGGAGTCAGGTGACTCACAAAAGTGGATTGACTCGGAGACAAGCTGAATACCCAACTGTTCAGATATGCAAATGCAGATAGGTGCCATGTTCAAAGGTGGATTGTAGACTATAATAAATATAAATGAAAAAAATTCCCCTTTCCCTTAATTTGTCCCTCTTAAAGGATGAGTGCCTCTTTTCATTTTTACGAGTCCAAAGAGGGTAACAAATACTTTTTGTAGCTCATCAAACGATGAGTGCATTCTCACATGTTTTATGAACTCGAGAAAGGAGGGGTTCGCTCCCAGATAGGGTCTTTCATTGTTTGATTTTTATGCATTCGATGAAAGTGAACTCAGTATCATTCATATTTAGAGAGTCTAAATGAAAACACAAGGAGACTCCAAAAGGTCATTTTTCGTAAATAGGCCTAATCGGTCTGAAAAAGCAATAACCTACAATCGACTAGTCAATCATTCTGATACTTTTACAAGCATGAATGCAACAAGTTCACTTGGAAATATTTTTGTGTTTTTAAGGAGACTGAAAAGAGCTTAAATATAACTCCGTAACGGGTTCTCTTTTTTTATAATCCAGTTTTAACGAGTATGAAAAAGCATCAAAAGTGGACTCGACAATCTTTTACTAGTTGTTTAACGAGCATGTGAAAAGTGTAAAATACTCTCGGTACTTTTTCATTTCCTCTCTAATCTTTAAAAAAGACAAAAAATAGCTTAAAACATAGCCATGAGCCATATAAATTTGACCTGGAAGCTAAAAAGCACATTAAAGCCAACTCAATTAAAAACTGTATAAAACAAATAATAAAAACCTACTTTATTAAAGTAATTTTGGAATTAAAAATAATTTCTAATTGAATAAAAACAATAAATAGACCAAAATTGCTATAAATAGAAGGTAATAGTAAAAACTTTTTACCATTGTTACTTTTCCATTTCGAGAGCTTGGAGTTGGAGTGAAAAGAGGAGAGCTTCCCTTGGTGACTGTGGGAGCTTCGTTCCATCGTTTCTCAAATTTCTTAGAAGAGGTAACTGCCACAACCATTTCTTTCATTCCCATGGTAATCTTCTTTTGTTTTTGACCGAAGATAAGGGTTTTTTGGATGTTTTGGAAACTTGACCCGTAGGCTGGGCGGTGTCATTTTTTTCCAAGCATGAGCACGACGGTGCTCTGTTGCACTGGGCCAAGTGTGTCATAGGTGCTCTGTTCGCAGCCAATAGGAGCAGCGTAACTCAACACTCTACGAAACTGAGATAGAGGCGGTATAGGTGCTCTGTCTGCAGCCAACAAGAGCACCAGGCGCTCTGTCTGTGCAAGCAAAAGGCGCCGCAACTAGTTTTTTGTCAAAGAATTACCCCCTCCACCCATCAAAATCAAAATTTTTGTTTTTCCCTTCCATAAAAATCAATTTTTTTGTATTTATTTCATCCATGAAGTGGGTTCTAATACATGTTGGTGGTGTCTTGCAGGTGCAAAACAATATCCACGCCACGGTAATATGGAAAGAGTGTGAGCATGAAACAATAGACTTCCAAGCTGTTAGTGATCCGACCACTATAGAGGCCATACAGAACTGTGGGTTACTAAAATATTTCAGGGTGCCAGGCATGAAGGCCTATATCCATCTTTTGGATTATATTATTGACATGTGGGACCTCGAGCAACAAAATTTCGTGGTCGGGACACACACTCTGATCATTGACATTGACGACATATACTTCTTGACTGGGCTGTCTCAGAGAGGGAGACCAATGGTTCTATCTAGCCCATGGGGTGGTGAGCTTTCCTTCGATGATATAATTGACAGATATTGTGCACTAAGGACGCATGCCCAATATGGGAAGCTTTGTATCCAACATATAGTGGACCGTCCTTTGAGGATGGTGGTTTATACCATCGAGAAGGTTTTCAAGAGTAGATTCACCCATGTGACCACTAGGGCACATATGTTGTATTCCCTAGAGTGTATGGAGCCTATAGTATTCAACTAGTGTGAAGGCATGCTAGTAATTCTGAAGGATCAACCGAACAAGAGCAAGTGGGGGAAGCTCAAAACATTTGGCTATGGAGCCGTGGTAGTGTCTTTCATCCTACAGAGGGTGCCCCACATGAGAACCCAGGTGATTATGAGTAGACTAGATCTTGAGGATCCTAGGATCCTCAGATGGGTTTATGTTATGGCCCGTCATGGTGGCGGGGTTTCCAAAGTTGTCTACAGATCAACCTTCTTTCGCTGGTTGAGAGACCAACTACTCATGATCGAGGAATATTCCTATGATGGGGAAGAATTCCGCGGGGACCTAGAGCTTCCACTACCTGAGGGAGAGGATTGGGATGAGCGAGGTAAGAAAGACACTATTCATAATGTTTCTAATTTTTCAATTTTATTTAATTTCTATTTTGTAAAGCTGAGATAAGTAGAAATGGGTTATGCAGACATTGGACCTGTCCGTCTAGAAGGGATGTTGCATATTGAGAGGCAGGTTGGAGTTAGAGATATGGTGGCTTATTGCTCCAAGGCAGATGAGGATCTTGCAGATCTGGAGGAGAACCTGCAACATTTGACACTAGGGATTCCTGATGTCACCATTGATGACCTACCCAGGCGCTACTAGTGTCATACTGCAGGAGTCTCAAGATGGTTCACCAAGCTACTCCATAGAGTGGCTTAGGCCATTATATGCTATCACGAGTAGCACCATGATGACTAGTCTGCAGAGACTTTCCACTTTTGTATATGTGGTCCTACTAAAATCTTCGAGGCTTCAGATTTTTCCCTGTATATGTATATTTTGAACTATGACAGTCCTGGACTTTGGGGCACTAAAAGCTTGATGCTTCAGCCCATTTTTGTATCTCAGTTTTACAATATATATATATATGAGACAAACTTCATTTGCAGATGTGTGTGCAAAAATGTGACGTGTGAAATGTATGCCTACTTATGAATTTACATGCATGTTTTTATGTTATAATGGATTTTTTAATTGTGAGAAATATACTAATCTAAGACATAATTAGCTAAGGAATCCGCCACAATGTTCAAATGTCTCAGAATATGTTGATACGTGACTTTCTCAAAAGACCTTTCTATGAGCCTAAGGGCCTTCGGAATGTTCGAAGGAGTAGAGGGTTCCGGACGGTGTAGACATGGTTTAGCTGTTGAACAACTAGTTCCGAATCTAAGTAAACCCTAATATCCCTTAATCATTAGCCAAGGATTCCATCAATAATACAATCACCACATGATACTCTGCGAGATTGTTGGTGGAGGGACCTAAACAAATACCCCCTGAACTCACCATATCACCTGTAGGAGAGTACAATACCCAAGATGCCGATGGAAGATTTAATGTGTAACGATTAGCACTGTCCATGAATCTAGTAAAAGTGTGTTAGGATTATTAATCATCCCTTGTCCAATTTGGTCATATGTCTAAATCAGGAGTCATGTCTAAATTGGGAGTCCATCCAGTCTATTTTTAGTCATTAGCACCATTGGGTCCACTTGGCCTAATTGGGGCACATGTTCCAGTTACTAAAGTGTGGGGAACACTAATTGAGGCCTACTGCCATTGATTGCACTTGCATGCATCAATTTAGGAGCCTCCTAGATCAATCCCTACAATTTAGGAACCACTTGGAGTGTCGATACCAACCAAGGTAAGTTGAGTTGAGTTGGTGACTAATCAAGCTCAGTTAGTAGTTAGTTACATTAGGTTCTAGTCCTCTACATTCAGTTAGTGCTAGGTTTGCATGGCTACATGCAAGAGAGGCACATTCCTCACCTACCATAGTCAGTTAGGCTTAGTTAACACAGAATTAGACACTTGAGTTGTGATTTATAACTACAATGAACTCCGATAATGGTTTAGACAAGGTCAGTTAACCATTTAGTCAAGTAGAGTATAATCAATTTGAATTTCATCACATGGATTCGAATTGCTTGTGGTTATTTCGCCATTGTACTTCATTGTAATTATTATCTAATTACCTTTGATTAATGAAAGCATTCATAGTTGCAAGCCATTTTTGCATTGTTTCATTCTTCAATTACTAAGTAAACTGTGTGATCTATTTTGTGAGTTGTGTGTTGATCCATATATCTATGTGCTCAATTTAATATGGTATCAGAGCCTCGACCGGACAAGGCAATTCTCCTCCTTTGATCTCCTACTGGATAATTGTTTTTAGCAAAATTGCTCCTTCCAGCATTGCACCAGAAGCCGAAGGTTTACCACTTAATACCCCAAGTTAAGGAATTGTTGATCAAGATTGCTTTATCAACTATGTTGGGTGTGATGAAAACCTGAAATGTGTAGGCTCTCCAACCTTACTTTGTCTTTTTGTGTAATTGCAGGTACAACTTTGAATGGATTCATTAGTTCCTCTTCTCACCCCATTCAAAAGCTATTCAGAATGGAATATGAAGATGATTGCATCTTTGAAGAGACAAGATCTCTATGAGGTGTCTATTGGAATTGGCGAGGAGTCCTATGAAAGTGAGGATTATTGGCTGAATGAATGTGATGCAGCTTTTGGAACAATAGCTCCGGCTCTCTCTCCTAGCTTGCGCTACCTCACTAAATCTGTTGAATATCCAAAGGATCTATGGACAAAATTGGATAGAACCTTTGGAAAGATTGATGAGGATCATAATAGAACTTTGGAGAGCACATCCAGCATCATAAGAATTCTTGATCCAAAATTCTCGGCCTCCACTCTCTCTGATGAAGTTGTTCAAGATGAAGAAGAAGCAAAGTCCTCCTTCAGTGATTCTCCTTTAAATTATGTGCCAAATTTGCCAGTGATTGCTTCCGAAAGTGAAAAGGAATTTGATTTCTATCCCTCTAATGTTGCTGCTGGTGTGAAAATATGTAATACCTTGGATATTTTGGAAAAAATGTCAGATTACAAGAGTGATCAATTCGATCCCCTTGATCTAGATTTTCCAGCAAATTCCTGTAGGATCGCATGCACCAAAATTTAGAATTTTGAAGAAGAAGAAAAATGTGCATCTACTGTCTCGGTGGACCATACTTTTGGATATGATATGAACCTTATTGGATATGATCTGATATTTCTTGGTTCAATATTTCAGGTTCATGAGCTTTCAGTACTACTTGTAGTTGTTCTCATCAATTTTGTGAAGAAACAAGTACCACAAGTCTCCTTCAAAACTTTTGCTGGGGATTTGATTTCATTCCACACTTTTGGATTTGATATGAAATTATTTGGATCTGATATGATCTTATTTAGATCTGATCTGATATTATTTGTTTCAAATTTTAAAATATAAGAGCTTTCAGTCATGCTTGTAGCTTCTCTCACCAATTTCAGTGTGAAAATCAAGTATCACAATTCTTCTTCAAGTTTGCTGCTAGGGATTTGGTGTTAGTTTCCTCTTATGAGGTTACTGATATTTTATTTTGTGAATCATTAATTATTTTTGAAGCTATATCAGATTATGGAGGTCAAGCATTCTCTCTCCACAGTCTCAGGGCTTCTCTTCCTTTCGTCACATGTTGATCTCCTCACAGAACAGTAAAGAGGAAGACATTCTGCATCCGCTTGGACACTTGCTCCTAACACTTGGGGATGATTTTAAGACTCATGGTTTGCTGTTCATGGCTGCAACATATAATTTTGTTGAGTGTTACTCACATGGTTTGAATCCTAAAGAACCTTTTCTCACTTATCAGTTGATTTTAGTTGCTCTACATGGGTTCAGTTTTCATCCAACAACTGTCTATATTTCTGATTTAGTTGAGCATATTATTCTTTTCCCAAAGAAGAATATTCCTCTAGACATAATGATGGAGAGGTTCACATGCCAGGCCCCAGAATACCTGTGCACAGAAGACCTAGATTGATCCTGATTCTACCTACTTAATTAGAGGGTGGGATTTTTTTCCCATGTGTTTTTTCCCCAACTCCTTGTATTGAGTAGTTACTTTACTTTACTTGATGTAATGGGTGACCTATGGTATTAGTTACCAGGGCCCATATATTTTCCAAGTTAGCATCCGGGGGGTGGGGGGGGGGGGGTGTTAGGATTATTAATCCTCCGTTCTCCAATTTGGTCATATGTCTAAATCAGGAGTCATGTCTAAATTGGGAGTCCATCCAGTCTACTTTTAGTCACTAGCACCATTGGGTCCACTTGGCCTAATTGGGGCACATGTTCCAGTTACTAAAGTGTGGAAAACACTAATTGACGCCTACTTCCATTGATTGCACTTGCATGCATTAGTTTAGGATCCTCCTAGATCAATCCCTACAATTTAGGAGCCACTAGGAGTGCCAATACCAACCAAGGTAAGTTGAGTTGAGTTGATGACTAGTCAAGCTCAGTTAGGAGTCAATTACATTTAGTTCTAGTCCTCTACATTCATTTAGCGCTAGGTTTGCATGGCTGCATATAGGAGAGGCACATTCCTCACCTACCACAGTGAGTTAGGCTTAGTTGCCACTGAATTAGAAACTTGAGTTGTGATTTAGAATTCCGATGAACTCCGATAATGATTTAGACAAGGTCAGTTAACCATTTAGTCCTCTGATAATGATTTAGACAAGTTCAGTTAACCATTCAATCAAGTAGAGTCTAATCAATTCGAATTTCCTCACATGGATTCGAATTGCTTGTGGTTATTTATCCATTGTACTTCATTGTAATTATTATCTAATTGCTTTTGATTAATGAAAGCAGTCACAGTTGCAAGCCATTTTTGCATTGTTTCATTTTTCAATTACTGAGTAAATTGTGTGATCTATTTTGTGAGTTGTGTGTTGATCCATAGATCTATGTGCTCAATTTAATAAAGCGGTCATCTGTCCATTAGAAATAAGACATACATAAGTAGGGTTTGTGAAACACATCTTAAATCACACAAAAAATCCACACTTTCAAATCAAGACACACAACAATCTATAAATAATATTTCCAAAGAACCTATGATAGATGACCTAGGCATAGTATATTTTAAGGTAGATCCTGTTACGGGGCTCACCCAGGGATATCCCATCATACTCTACTAACTCATATGCACCCTTTTCCAAAACATGACTAATAATGTGAGCCTCGTTCCACATAGACTTGAATTTCCCTGCCCCTAGCTTATCATGCTTCTGGTCATAAGTCAATACAAGATCTCCTTCATTGAAAGAGTGAGGGTGAATGGTTCTGTCATATTGGGATTTCATCTATCGTTTTCCATGCCTCATTTGCTAAGGCAGCATTGCGACAAGTTTCACCAATGTTATTTAGATACAGAAATTGTTCCTCTTCTATAAAGGTGTTAGGAAAAAAGTTCCACAACGAGATTTAGAGAAGAAGTATTGCATTCTATTGGGAGAGTTGCTTCCAATCCATATACTAGTTGAAAAGGTGTGAAACTGGTGGAAGTCTTTACAGTGGTCCTATAGGCCCAAAGTGCAGAAAATAGTTGCAAGTGGCAATTTTATTTGGCCTGCCCTACCATTCGTTGAAGCATGGTTTTCAACACTTTATTTATTGCTTAAACCTCACCATTGGCCTGAGGGTAGTAATGCATAGAGTTGTCATGGTGAAACGCTAACCTTGCACTAAGTTCTTCCATCATTTTGTTCTGGAAGTGTGACCCATGGTCTATCACAATGGCCCTAGGAATCTCGAACCTAGCGATGATATGGTTAAATAAGAACAATGCAACTATTTTTCCATCTTCAACATATGTGGGCATAGCCTCAACCCATTTACTAAAATAGTCCACAGCCATAATAACGTAGGCATGCCCCCCGGATGAGGTAGGTCGACAATGCACGAAGTCTATGCCCCATTTCGCAAAAAGGCCAACTGCTACGATAGGATGGAGTGGAGCTTGATGGGTGCACTTATTGGTGGTAAACATTTGATAGGGAGGGAATTTCTTGACAGTTTCAATACAGTATTTGAAAATCAAGGGCTAGAAATACACTTTGTGTAAGATTTTCTGGGCAGTAGCCAACCCAGAGAGATGACCGCCACAAGCTGCAGAGTGGCAATCATTTAAGATGATTTCAACTTCTTCATGTGTAAGACAACATCGTAATATAGAATAGATGCCATGTCGATATATGGTGTCATTCAAAATGAGACAATATCTAGCTTGGTGGCGGATGCGACGATGCTCATCACGGGTAGCGGTGGGATGATATCATAAAGTATGGAGATAAAGAATAATATCTTGATACCATGGATTAGTCGTACTAATAAGAAACAATGATTCATCAGGAAATGAATTGATGGGATATGTTTCCTTCGTAGTGCGGGGAAGGTCACATATAAGCTCAGGAAAAACAATGGACTTGTGGGAAGCGGTTTTAGCAAACTCCAACTCAAATTCCTGGAGAATAACGATCCATCATGAGTATTTACCCCAAGTTCCTGACGTGTTAAAATGTAGTACATGGGGTTACAATCAACATAAATAGTAGTAGTGCGAAGCAAAATATATTGACAGAACTTCTGGACCGCGATGACTGTGACTAGAGCTAGTTTCTCCACATGTGACTATCAGGTTTCAGAGTCTAGAAAACTCTTACTAGCATAGCAGATCACATGTTCTAAGTCGTGTTCATCTGTTTGAATTAGGACCATGCCTATAGTTGACAGAGATGTACCCACATGTAAAGAATAATCCTTAGTATAATTATGTGGTTGCAACACAGGTGCATGGGTGAGAGCATGTTTGATATTGTCAAACACGCACTACATGAAGTCATACCAGACAAACAGTGTATCCTTTTTAAGCAATCACATGAAACAATGTGTCCTTTCTACGTAGTTGCAAACAAAACGACGTAGAAAGTTTGCCTTCCCCTGCAAAATTTGGAGTTCTGTTACGTTAGTGGGAGTGGGTAGAGCCATGATGGCTTTGATATTCAAAGGATCAATACGAATGCCATCCTTACACAAGATGAAACCAAGCAATCGGCTAGTTTCGACACAGAAAACAAATTTGTGGGGGTTCAAATGAGTGTTGAAATGATGACATCTAAGAAAAATAGCTCTTAGTTTATCAACATGAAGGTCCCGCTGTTTGGAGTGAGTAGGTAGGTCATCGAGATAGGGCTCCACAACGTGTTTAATATCATGAAAAGCATATGACATGGCGTGTTGAAATGTAGCGCCAAAATTTTTTAAGCCAAAAGGTAATTTGCGATAGGCAAAGGTCCCCCATGGGAAAATGAAGGTCGTCTTATGTTGATATGAAGGGAGGATTTCGATCTGATTATAGTCGAAAAATCCATCCATGAATGAAAATATGACACTTCCATCATAGTTATTGATTATTTGATTGATATAGGGAGTGGGGAAATTGTCCTTGGGACAAGCCCGATTCAAATCCCTAAAATCGATGCAAACCCCAATGGTTCCCTTCTTTTTGTTCACAGGAACTATATTAGATGCCCATTCAGTTAAAGGTATGGGGTATATAAAACCAGCCCCTAGAAGGTTTTTAACTTCCTCCTTAATGGGTGTTTCTTTTCGTGGATGTACCTGGCGTAATTTTTGGCGAACTGACTTGGCACTAGGGTAGGTTTTGATTTTGTGAAAAACAATGGAGGGATCAATCCCTGACATTTCTTCGTATGTCCAAGTGAAGACATCTCAAAATTCCTTGAATAAGGCCGTATATAACTGAACCTTGGAAGGGAAAGAGATATTTCCTATTTGAATATTCTCTGAAACACTAGGTTTCACTGATATGGCCATGGGCATAGTTTGGTAATATTGCATAGATTTCCCCCAGAATCAACTTCATGGGTGAGGATTAGAGACTGAGGGTCTATGACTTATGAGATGAAACTGTTGATGTGAAGTGCTCTTCTACCACATGGAAAGGGGGAAGGAAAGAGGATCAATGATGATGATCTATCCAAGGCATCTCTTCCAAGGACACAAATTCCATAATGGATTCATCAGTAGGAAGTATATGTGAAAGATAATATAGAGATGGGGGATATGGGGGGGGGGATGTCTAGCCAATATGGTAGGTGATAGAAATATGAGGCCACCAACAAATGAACGTTGATGGTAGGGTCACTGGTGGATTGTATTGCATTGTAGACTCCTTCAAAAGGACTAAGTGATGCGGATTCAATAATAGATTTTCCTTTGTCTATGATAGAGCTAGAAATCATGTTTATGGATGTAGTCTGTGAAGCAGGAGGAGGATTTGACAATGGAAAGACTCCCATGAGTGAAGAGTCTTTAAGAAGGCCTACCCTGATATTCTGATACTATGGTTTAGTCAGAAGTGGGACAATGTTTGCATCATTGGAAATAACATTAGGAGTAATGAAATATAACTGATCGATAGTAACAATCCTTCATTGGAATGGGAACTAAACGATCCAAAAAATGGTCGATGCAATGACCTCCATAGCATAAAACTAGTTATGACCTAGGAGTACATTGTATTCCAAAGGAGCATCAGCAACTTCAACATGGATGGAGACTGATTTCCCCCCAAGTTCAATCTGGATAGCAAGCAGTAATCCATAGGGTTGAAATCCGTGACCATCAAAGGCCTTGAGTGTGGTAGGTGAATGATTAATATCAGGAGAACCAATGGCTCTCCAACAAGACAAAGACATGACCAAAGTAGAGGCTCTCTCATCCAAAATGGTACGACGGATATTCTTTCCAGTAATTTTGGTGGTTAGCTGGAAATCCAACTGATGTGAGAGCATGGTTTTAAAGTCATATAGTTTGAAATCAATGATGTTACTGTTTTCAGGATCCATAGCTCCAAGTGCTGTGAGAATTTTCTTTTGCTGGGTGGGACAAGTTTGGAGTAATTTTAGGGCTGACATAGCGCATGGTGCCTGGGCCAAATCTTCTACAATGTTATAGTATTGGGAAGCACGTGCGTTAGGAGTAATAACAGACTTACGGAGTGTACTCTTGGGTGGGAGAAAAATTGCCTTAGGTATTGGTTTTTCAATATGAAGACCATTACTAGGAGGAGGTGTGGATGCTAAGGGTTTATTAGACGGAACTTCATCAGGTTTCTTCTCTGGAGGGGGTTCATAACTATGTGCTCTTTTATTCAGGTTAATAGTTTCACTGGACATCATTTTTACTTCATCAATGGATGAAGAAGGCCCATCCAAGGATTGATGATCAATCAATTGCTGTTGTGTGGGGAAAGGGTCTTTGAGAATTGCTAGGGTGGGTGAAATTTTCAAAAACTTGTTAACTTCTTCACAACGAGGACATTCTTTAGTGAAATGATCACCTCCGCAGATTAAGTAGGGATATTTTACCTTTCTCTTACCTTTGGAATCGACATTAGGATTTGGTGATTTATTACCTTCCTGTTGATGATTAGGTTTTTTTGATTTATTCTTGCATTTATTTTTTCCACCTGAAGATTCAATAGATTGGACCTCATTTACCTTGGCAGAAGCAACAGGAGAAGGTGCAGGTTTGGATGGTGGTGTTGGTTGACTTACTGGTGCGGCAAGTTGAGTTTGCTTCTTGGTAGACTTCGCCACCGTTTGAGTTTGAACTGAACCAAGGATGCCATCAACAGGTGGTTTAGTTGTGGGTCTTGATGGATCAGTTGTGGGATGAGGAGCATGGGGGATTAATTCATACAGAGTACCTAACTAGGAGTAAACCAAGTCTAAGTACTGAGCACGACTAATAGCTTGCTCCTCCATAACAACACCTCCCATGGCAATGTCTCTAGCAATAGGGGGAAGTAAATATTTTGTGAACCAATCAGCAAGTAACTGGTCAAGAATAAAAACCTTGATTAACCTATGTCTTCATCTCCATTCATGGATGTGATCGGAGATATGTGTCGAGGTAGTTTGTTGAAGTGAGGTTAATAGTCCTGTACAAGTCTCATACCGGATTGGTAGTTGAAAATGAGTTAAGAATTCCATTGCTAAAGAATTAAAATCCCAAAAGGAGTGCTATGGTGGCTCTATATACCATTTTGCAGCAATGGTTGTGAGGGTTCTCTGAAATAACCGTAGACGAATTGAACCATCCATCTGAGAATTGGATGAACACCATAGATGAAAAGTCAGCACATGGTTCTTAGGGTATTCACCGTGTGTGTAATCCGAAGGTAATTTGACCGGAATGGCTGTCCAGGAGGGATTGTGATGTATTGGATCACTTATCAATCTGGACAGATATGGCAGATCTAATGTATCCATAAATGGCAAATGTTGATTGGGTTGATGATACTGGTAATCTTGGTATGGCATTTGCGGACTAGTAGGACCATAGGTAGATTGACAAACAAGCATATATGATTCCCTCGAGACTAGTTGACTAGGTTGTTGGTTAGGTGAAGGTCCATCGGGTGGTGGGCCACCCGAGGGAAGCAGGCCTCCAGGGGGTGGTCCTCCAGGTGGTAGTCCTTCGGGAGACGGTGGAAATGGTGGTCCTCTAGATGGGGGTCCTCTAGGTGGTGGGTGTCCGTAAGGTGGTCCTCCAGGTGTTTGTCCTCTGGGTCATGGGCCTCTGGATGGTGGGTCTCCCGATGGGGGTCCTCCATATGGTGGCCTTCCAAGTGGTGGGCCTCCATATGGTCCACCAGGTCCTCTGGATCCTCCAAATGTTCTATTTCCTACAGATCCTCTCGATCCTCTCGGGGGCCCTCTAGTTGGTGGGCCTACGGGTGGACCACGATTCCCCCCAGTAGTGTTTACGAAAGCTCCTCCATAAGATGGGACATGAGACCAATTCGGTTGTCACCAAGAGACAAAGAAATTTCCAGGGTAGGCAATTCTAGGATAGACTACTGTTGACAGTGTAGGTTGATAGGCTTGATGAACCGTGGGTGGTTGAGTTCCAGGAGAAGTATATTCCCAAGAAAGTGGAGTAACGACAGGTTGGACCCATGGGGATCCTCCCTGACTGGTGGGAGGTACAACCATAGTAGTATTAGGAAGATAAATGGTTGTTGCTTGTGGTCCCATTGGTAAGCTTTGCCCCATGCTAGAAATGGGTCCTCTGGTAGATGACGAAACTTGCACCGGGGGATGCCCCCCAGTTATAGAAACTATCAGAGGAGTTGAGACAGATGGGGAATCTTGACTGGAAGAGGGGGTTTGGAATAGATTTTTACTAGGAGTTGGGGTGTGAACCGTATTCTGAGTAACCAAATTTTGGGTCGGTGACTCTGGAAGAAGAGCTACTTGAGGTGGTGACAGGGCATGATACCCAGGTGGTGTTATTCTTGAAGGATTGGGAAGATGGGAAATACTTCTACTCCTCAATTTTTCAAAATTTTTAAATTCTTTTGTGCGTTGACACAAAAACTTGATAGATTCTCGGATAAATTCTTCGTTTGATGGAGCATTCTCTAAGAGTTTCCTTAAAGGAGACAGTACAAATGGCTCCAGTTCAGTTGTAATAGTTCCATAATTAGCAATGGACTGTCTTAGGGAGGTTCTCTAGAAAGGAGAATTTGGACCGTATTCTACTTCTATGGCTTCATCAGGTGGGTGATTGAATGTCTATTTGGATGAACTGACTTAACCCTCCATTGGAAAACGAAAGGGGGGGTCATCCACAGGAGGAAGTTGGAACAAAGGATTATTATAAGTAGAGAAATATTTTCTAGTTTCAATAACTATAGTATTTTCTATACGAGCATCAAAAGAAGCTGGCCATTCCATGGTTTCACCTTCTTGTCCTTTCGTGACAAGAGGGGAGTCAGGTGGTAAACCTTGCAATCTATGAGAACGTCACCTCGCAAACTGCTCAACTAGGGTGGTGGCTGAAGTTTTCTACCCTAGGTCAATAAAGAAGAAAGACACACACAAACAAACCTACACAAGTTAAGGCTACAAGCAAACTTAAATGACACAATGGGATGAAGATAGTCGATCTCTCACTAGGATTGTCAAGTTTTCACAACTCGCGATATGATGGAGGGTCCAACAGTGAAGCGCGACAAGGAGGATTAGGACCATCCCTTGCCTGAACACCCGATTGCCTAGACAACATGTGCATAGTAGCTCCCCGAGTGCTATTCTTGGTGTATTTCTCCAACAAGATGGCCAAAGGGATTTTCTCATATGGTTTGGGAATCCTAGTAGGGTCTCCTGATATACGCAAGGTACGTGGGAGCTCAAATCCGTAGTAGTGTTGTCTAATGCACACCTGTTTGAAAGGGGCCCTCTGATATACAATCGAGTACTTGAAGTACCTTTCGATATACCTCAAGGGTATGTGAAAGGTCTTTCTATATACCGATGGTACGTGGAGGAACCACACAGATCTCATATTTTAGTGCATGCATGAAACGACAGATCCTACGTTTTAAAACTCCTGAACACGTCTCTATCCTTAAACTCAAATTTCTATAAAATTTTAGCCTAAAGCTACTGTTTATTTATCTGAATGATTAGTGAATGTTTGTGAGGTGTTTTCTCCAAAATTTCAATTTTAATCTATATGTGATGCACTTATTTTCTGCAATGAGAACTATCTAGAGTAGGGAAGAGACCATTTCTTTTTCCTTCAAAAACACACCAATTCAATGCCACTTTCAACAATTCAACTACAAGACCTAGCAATTAATTCTAAAAAGAATTCTTCAAACACAAGCTTTTTACCAATAAGAACTTTTAATTCTATGAATCGAGAAAATAAAACTAAGCCTTTAATTTTTTTTATCAAAATCAACTCTACTCAATCACACCAAAAATATTCACTTGCCTAAAACATTCATGCAAACCAAAAATGGACTTTTTAAAGCAAAAACAATATAAGATAACTAGTTTCTTTTTGTATTTTCAAATGTGATTTTGAAACATAAATGAGACAAAGCAATTCAAAGCAAACTAACACAATGAGAGGCTAAGATTTCCTTTTTCCAACTAAGTTTTTCTGAGAGAAAACCACACCAAACAAGGAATCCAAGACTGATTTTCATGCAATTCCTTTCACTATGACTTTTCACTAATAAAAGGCGAATGTTTTGAAATTGATCTCAATGAATGAGAATCAGATTATCAAAACCACCAGACTCATTCAATCACAAAAATCAAGCACATCACACTGGAATTTCTCAAAGAAATACAAACATAAAAAATCAAAATGCAGGCAATTCAAAGGACGTAGCTCGACGCACAGAGGCAAGCTGCACCAGAGCGCTGTAGGGGTATTGAAGCCTCTTGTCCACTTAAACAGGGTGTCATCGGTGCTCTATGTACACTACGTAAAGGTGTTGTCGACATTAAATAATAAGAGGAAAAAGGAACCTATGAGGCATGGGCGCTCTCTCAGACAAAGATAGGTGTGTCGACGGATCTAAAAATGAAAAAAGTAAACATCTGCAAAAGAAAACCAAAAAATGGGATGAGTTGGAATGACAGGAATAAAAACAACTCCAAATAGAGACAATTAACAGAACAGCAAGATAGATCACTTACCTTATCAGCTGAAATGAGCTAAGGAAGAGAATGTAAACTTCATAAGTGAGAAAGTTGCTAGCAATTATAGATCTAACTGGATATTCTCTATATTTGACTGGATCTACCCCAGATGTGACTGTATTAAGCTATCCCTAGTATGGTCTCCAATTTTGTTTAAAGGAATTTTGAAAATGTTGTGGACACCGCTTGTTCCTCTACCATGTAAGACACAAGCATATAACAAAAGAGCACAACAACATATCCTTCCCCTAGATAATCAATTTGATCAACATGAAACCAAAATCATACCTCGGATCTAGGTCCTTTCATCCCTGTTCCAAAGGTTCTTCTTGCAAACTTCAGTACCTGCAAAAGAGATTAAAATACAAAAGCACAAAGTGAGAGCATCATGACAAATCAATCATCTATGCTAATGATCAAGGATTATAACAACATTTAACTGATATTAACACACATCAAATATTGGAAAGGGGAACACTTTTGTATTAATAATGAGAGAGTAAAGTTGAAACCATAAAGCCTTGATGTTGCTAGCTTTATCCCCTACAACAGATCTAGAATCCTTCACACTTACAATAATCTCTTCACAGATAAGCTCACTCTCTCTTACCTCTAAACCAGATCTCAGTCCAACAACGTAAGGGTTATTTCTTTGGCCTCCCACCACTTAGTCCATGAAGGATTCATTTATAGGAAAAATATAATGAGAAGTTCACTTGGGAAATGTATAGGAGGTGATCCTAACAGGTGAGGAAGGCGAATGCCACCTCTCCCTAGCTAGTAGGAACAAACTCCACATAGTATTTCACAACGAAGCTTTTAGAATGTTCTTTTTTTCATGTTTTGGGATGATTGGGGCTCTTGGCTTCAGGTGAATAGGCATCGAAGCCTTTTGCTCAACAAGCAGAAGCGTTGACGGTGCCAACTGCCAGAAAACACCAAGGAGCCAGTTCACTTTTCTCCATTGGACAAAGCAACGACGGAAGTCTATCAAAACTAGGGAAAAGAGCCGACCTTCCTAGGTATGGAAAAAAGTTTCCAAGGAATTCTTAGGCTAGGATTTCTGAAAGGAAAATAGGCAACTATGGGATTTTCAGGTGCAACATCCACTCCTTCGGTTCTCCTCCTTGGAAATTATTTGTTGGGTTTCCAACTTAGACAACCACTCATGCAACACAATGGGAAACTCATAAAATAAATTCTCATGGATGTTCGTATAGATGTACCATCCCAACTACTCTATTGGGTTCCATCTAGATCCTTCGCTTTCTTCTCGTGTGAATTCTAACGCTTTGAAATCTGCCTAATCTTAGATCTTAGGTTTTGTTGGTTCCCACAACATATCCCTCACCAAAATGATTCGAGTCCTGAAAATGGAACCATTTGTTGGATTTTCTCCTTCCTCCAAGGATATTAACCCAAGTTGAGTCCCTTATACTCAACGCAACAAAGCCCAAGATATCGGTTCCAACAGAGAAGAGCTCAGTCGGCAGCACTGACGTAGATGCAGTCTCACCCAATATATCTCTCTTGATGGGTAACTGCCAAAACCATGTGTCCATAGATGGGTGGGGGAATTTATGGTACCTAGGTCCCTTACCAAGGTTCTCAATGAAGTCTATGGGTGGATTATTTATGCTTACTGTTAACAGTTAGGTTGCGACCCAAATTTGCTTATGCAGCTTATTATACCAACAATATTTGTGCAGCATAATCATATTCAACTGATATAATGCGACTGATATACATCTATTCATTTGTAAGAAAATCTATAATCATCCATTCAATGCAACAATTACACAAGTAATTCAAACACATTCATCATTCACACATGTACACAAAATATAACGTGGAAACCCATTTGGGAAAAAACCACAAAGGTGCTCTTCATTTGACATGAGGAAATATATGCACCTTTCATATGCGCACTAAGCTACAGACTCTATTCTATATCTTCTTATCTATATTTACATACTCTTCCTTCCTCTCATGCTCTATGATATTCTCTCTGCTCTCTTCCTACTTAGCTTTATTAATGATCCACGCACAACCTGGATTGCCTCAGCCTATCCTACTCTTCTGCGCACTTAGTTACAAATTATTCAACTCATATGCGGTCAGTAATACTAACAGACAAAATACAGATCCAAGAACTTAGAAGCTAACAGTATTGAACCCAACATTCTAGAAGCTAACATGCATATAGCTTAGGTTCCTTCTTTTATAGACTCATTACGGACTCATTACCGACTTGTTACAGACTTTTTTTTTTGTCGCTTTCTCAGCCAACTTCCTATATCTAGACAACAGGTTGTATTTCCTATTCTAGTAACACCTAATAGGAGGCACTAATGACCTGGATTACAAATATACCTTCATACGTGTGGTTTCTGCAGGCTCTAGCCTAACTCATACCCATGATATGTAATGCCTGCCACTTTCTAAGCGTTACACCTTACTGTCATTTTCCAGCCATTATGCTACTTGCACGCCTTCTGGTATTGTTATTCTGTCGCACCTTCCCTTGTCGTACTCCTTCCTTTTGTCATGGATTCCTCTTCTGGTGCAACTTCCTCTTCTCTTGCGCCTCTTCCTTCTTCTTTCTTCCTTTCACTGCTTCTGTTGCAACTTCCTTTCTTTTCTTCTTTTTTGTCTCTACTTCTGTCACAACTCCTCTTTCTTCTTCTTTAGCTCTTCTCCATACTTAGGTAGAATTCTAAGTGAATTCTACCTTCCTGTCCCTAGGCCCAACATAAGTAGTCTCAAACAATGGAACACAAGATATAACATGGAAATCCAATTGAGAGAAAACCATAATGATTCTCATCTTCATGAATCTTAAGTAGGTACTAAATTACTACTACAATGTTTACAAGCACCAACTTGCTGGAGACACCATTCCCCTTGATATAGCACCAACTCAACAATATTCATAAACCAACCTATTGGAGGAACCAATCTCCACAATTGAGCACCAACTCATTAATATGTAGGCACCAACCTATCAAAGATACCAATCTCCTCAAATGAGCACCAACTTAGTAATATGTAGGCACCAACCTACTATAGAATTAGGTACAAGAATGTTGGTGTAATCTCTTCATAATCAACTTCAACTTCTATGTTGATTTTAATATTTGGTGATGCCTCCAACTTCTGCACTACTTATGCATAGTCTTTCTCAAAACAACTCTAATTTGTGTGCATCAATTTACGTTTCTATACGGTGCAATGCAACTCTAACTCATGTACTCGTCTACCTTTCTACACTATCACATTTTGTTTTGTTGTATACTTATTTGTGCAAAACAATCCTATCTTTCGCAATGCGCACCAACTTTCATGTCACACTCTGCTTTGTATAATACAATCCTAGTTTCTACACTACACACTAATTTTCCTGTCATGCCCTGCTCTATGCCAAACAATCCTATCTTATGTACAACACATCGATTTTCCTGTCACACTGTGCTCCAAAAAGACAATATTATCTTTCGTACTATGGACCAACTTTCTTTTTATGCTTTTCTCTTCACAAGACAATCCTAGCTTATGTACTACACATTGGATTTCATGTCATGCTTTGCTATGCAAAAGACATTCCTAGCTTATATTTTGCACACCGACCTTTTTGTCACACTTTGCTCTGCATAAGACAATCTTGTCTTTTGTATTGCGCACCAAATTTCATGTCACACTCTGCTTTGCGCAAGATAAAGCTGACTATTGCACATCCATCACAGTACCTACATTCTTCTAATGCAACCACCACATTGGGCTTGTTGAGTTTTGTTTTGTGCAAGATAAACTTAACTATTGCACATCCATCACAATATCTACATTCTTCCTTTACAAAAGAAGAACCTACAAGAAAAAATCCCTTCCTCTTCACAAAGTTCACCTCCTCCTCCTTACAAAACCTTCAAAAACATCTTCAAGGATCCTTCAATAACATCTTCAAGAATCTAAAACATCCTCAATAAAACCCAAGAAATCATCTTCAAGAAATCCAATAAAATTCATCTTCTCCTTAGAATTTTGCACCTTTTCTTATATCCACGAGTGGATGAATTAATGAACAAATGATGAGTGCCTCATTCTATTTATACTCTTCCTAAATCACTTTTTATGCTGACATAACATTGTTCAATATCCTTGCAAGGCTGACCTAACATTATGATTGGGTTGACTGTACAAAATATTTCATATATCCTCATTCCTATGGATTTAGAGGGACTTCCATATACCGTTGGAAAGGTCTCAGAACAATATTTCCAACCATGTAGTATATACTCCAATTTGAGTTAGGTATATATAGTAAAAATTCCTTCAAAGACATGGTATCCAAACTACGCATCCAAAAACAATATTTACACTAATCTTCATCTCATAATCTCTATCTGTGTTCTCCCCCTATTTTTAAAATTAATAACAACACTATTTCCTTTCCTTTTACATTAATGACAACAATATTTCCAACAAATACATGATTGCATAAATTTAAAAGCATACCTAACATTGAATGAATCATACACAATACATATTGTTTTGAAGCCATGCTTCATGTCATTTCTCTATGTATTTGTTGTTGTCTCGACTCCATACTTTATTATTAACTATAAGTTTATACACCATAACAAAGTATAGATATAATTAAATGTTCTTCTATTTCCATTAATTATAAAATAAGGGAGGTAAAACAACATATCTACTTACAAATTGTTTAATTAATCCTCGATACTCCAATGTATACCCATAACCCATACATAATCCATTGCAAAACAAATATTAGGATGGATATTCCTTGTACGCCAACACTTGGTAGAAAACATCTATGAACAATTATAAATTAATTAAAATATAAACATCACAACAAATATTAAATGTAAGAAGAAGGAAAGTAGTCACAAAATTTGCAATCAACCATTTTCTGTCGTGTTGCCATATCTTATTTGTTGAATAGGTCCCATTTTCTTTCTTCAAAATACCAAAACAATTGAAAATTAATAATTCATATGATAATTAAATTATCTAATTACACATTAAAAAATGATTGCATAAGTTTGATGCACATTGTTGTTGGGATAGCTTATATTGTGATTTAATTATTCTTATTTCTTTAACCGTCTCCTAGTATACTTTTTTGGATATCCTTAGTGACATATTTCAGATATCATCTCATAAGATTTCTTTAATTTTCTTAATATTTTTGAAAAATGAAAGGCACAATAAAAAATCAATTAGTATTTATTTGAAAGTAAATATAGAAGAAATATTAATTTCTTAATTTTCTTTTGGACTGGTATTTTTTAGTAGAATAAATCATGGGAAACCCTCTGAGTACTTCCCCACGATTGATTGATGGTAAATGGGGTAAACCATCAGCCCTAATTACAAATCTTAAACCCAAGGAGATCAAGAGAGTTGAACCCATGACCTCCCTTGTTGTGGGGCTAGAGATCTCATGTTTGGTTCAAGGCCAATCGAGCTAACCCTTGGTGCTTGTTTTGGATTAGTATATACATATTATATAAAAACATGTTTAAGTATAATACTTTCTAAACAATTATTTTTTTAATTAAATGATTTTTCTATTACAAGTCTATTATACCTAAATCATGTCACCATCATGTGATAAGACCCTTAACTTCCATGTTTGCCCTTAATCCCAACACTTAGAGTGGAAACTCGCTCTGTTTGTCAATTCTACTTGGAAAAACCTAGCACCGCACTTTTCTTGTGGCCCATGAGCAGTACCTTGCTCAGCACGGCCTGTATCTTGTTTTCAAGAAGCGGTGCCACCACCTATCATGGTATTTGGTCCAAAAGCGGTTCTCATCTAAACCGCTCTGTCATAAGAGAAGAAAAGCAGTACCTTGGGTAAAATGGGAAAAATAGAAGTTTCTCGAGGATTCTAGATCATGAGCCTCGTGTCCTCCCTTATCCCTATCATTGTGGGTTAATTTGAGCTCGATATCCCCCATGGTAGGATCTTGGAGCCACCTCACCCACAATTCTCCCAACTATTCCTATCCATTGAGCCTTATAAATACAAGCTCATGTCCATAGTTGAGGGGGAGAACTATAGAGGTATTGTTATGCTGTTGGATTGACCACTTAGCCCAAGTCATTGGAGAGCATAGAGAGTAAAGTTGGAGCTTATGGGGATGAATTGTTTGTCTCGTGGAGGGGCTTGTTGACACTAAGGAAACGGTTGTAAGATTCTCCATACATTCTTAAAGCAAAGCTGATTTCCATCCCACATTACTGTTGTTTTGATTTCACATGTACATGTTGTTATATTCCTTAGTCACTAACATGGATAAGTAGATGATTTTCTGGTAGCTTTGATGTGTTTGCATGTTTGATCCATTTGCTAGTACATAGTTTCACAATCGAAGCAGTATTCCAAGTGTCTACAACATTTAGGGAAGGTCTTCATCCTTTGTCGTTCACTCATTTGTCATGGATCTAAACCATTTAGACCAGAGGAACAATTTCTGTCCGCAGAAGGTGCAGTATTCCTAATAACAAATCTGGCAACTCCGTTGGGGAACAGTGCAAATCTCAGTTGATTTCATCTTCCTCAGTTCTTGAACTCTTGTCCGAATCCAGGCTCCATCTCCAACTCTCTTCAGTCAGATCTGCCATTTGACTCAGTGAATTTTGGTTTGAAACTTTCAGATTTGTTCAGATCTGAATTATTTCGACTTTTTGTGCTCTTTTTTACTGTCAATCCATCATTTTTTTCCTTGATCTGATCAAGTTCTTACTTGATATTTCATTCTCCTTGTGTTTTGGATCTATTCAGGGAACTACTCATGCACTGTTGGCAACAAGCGGTGCCACCGCCTGAACTCTGTTATCCATACGCGGTGCCACCGCTTGAGTCCTGTTATCCAGAAGCGGTGCTCATCCAAAACTGCTCTGTCAAGACCCCTCCAGCGCGGTGCCAGGTAGGCCTTGTTAGAAGACTAGTTTTTTCTCATTTTTTGCAAAAAATTGAGTTTGTTTGCTTTCAGCCTTGCACTGTCAGGATTATGTGTTAGAATATGAATGCTCATGGTTGGAAATTCTGTGGTAAAAGATTGGTTTGATTGAAGAATTCAAAAGCTAGACTAGGCTTGTTGATTATTCATTTCCTTCTGTGCTTGTTGGTTGTGATTGTGAAAGGAATTCTTTTTTGAAAGCTTAGGCTGTAGTGAGATCTCTTTTCATTTCTATTATAAAGATTGAAAGAAAAACCATTTGATTAGCATCTTGATTTCATTTCTTGTTTCCACAGAGGACTTCTTTTTGCTTGTTAAAAAGATTTTTTTTATTGAGATTAGGTCATTATCATTATTGAGCATACGACATTGGGTTTTTGATTAGCCTCACAAGCTTTCAGGTTCTCTGTGATCTTTTGTCTCTTTTGCATTAGTACTATCTCATCAAAATTAAAAAATATTGTAGTTTTAAGTTAGATCTATTTATGTTGTAAGAAAAATCGAAAAATAGAGTGCATATGCATGTCGTGTGCTTCTTGTTTTTCTTTTAGGAAAATAGACCCTTCCCCTTTTGATTGCTTTCAGAAAAGAGAAATGAGTTTGGAAAGTGTTGCTTGTCTTTTATTTTGATTTGTTCAAGATAGTTGTTTGGAAATTTTAGTTTTAAAACGAAAAGAAAATACTCTCTTTCCATCTCGTAGGTAGGCATACCATGAACGGTAAAGTGAAATATTTGCATATGCATACTACATGGTTTTACTTTTTCTGTCAAAATTTCATGCATTCACCTAACCGTCCACTTTAGAATTAACAGTAGTTATAGGTTAAAATTTACATAGCAATTTGAGTGATAGGCTAGAGATGTGTTCGGGCGTCGTTAAGCGTAGTAGCTATCGTTACTCATTCTCATTACATCCCGGGACTCGCGTGGTTCTTCCATGTACCGTCGGTATATCAAATGGCCTTTCATGTACCCTTGAGGTATATAGAAAGGTACTTCACGTACTCAATTGTACATCGGAAGGACCCTTGTGAATGGTTATGCATTATACTGCACTACTACCGATTTGACCTCCCACGTACCTTGCGTATATTGGGATACCCCACTAGGATACCTTATCCATCTGAGAAAATCCCTTTGGTCATCTTGCTTGAAGCCATACACCGAAAACAACATTCAAGGAGATTACTACACACATACCCTTGAGGTATATCATGAGTGGCACCTTCTTGACAATCCTGGTGAGAGACCTGACTATCTGAACTCCTCCTATAATTTAAGTTTGCTTGTTTGGCCTATAGCTTGAGTAGGGAAATTTTTGGTGTGTTTTCTAGTTTTTGAGACCCTAGGTTAGATAGGAGCTATATAAACTGGCTGAGCTAAGACAACCCAGAAGAGTATGGGGCTTGCCACCCGATTTTATTCCTGTTTCAAGAGAAAATCCTATGGAAGCTATCGACCAAGGAGCTGCTACCAACTCCCAAGTGGGAGAGAATGTGGTTGCAGAAAGTGGAGGACCATATCCTTCACACTTATCTCCCTTGGTCCAACAACCTTCTCGGGGTAATACTTCGTTCCATTCTCCCATAGAAGGTCATGTTGATGATACTACCTGTTTCGATTATGGTCCCAATGCTCCATTTTGGGACACCTCTATAGGACAAGCCATTGCCTCATTTGGCACTCGTTTAAAATTTTTTGAAGAAGTTTCACCAGATGAAGAAGAATGTAGACAATAACAGGCAGCTATTCTCCATGCACAGGAGATTAAAAACAAAATAGATGACATATTGGGCACACCACCATCATGTTCCGCAGCTATTCCTGTGGGATATCATTCACTTGTCGATTCTATGAGACCCATTGAACGGATTCTAGATCACACAGTGACTCCACCTAATCTAGGTCAAACTTCCAACCCCACCACCTCCCATATTATGTTTGTTCCCAATCCTCCCAGGTCTTCCGCACCTGGGGCTCAACATTCAATTCGTGTTTCATCATTACCTTCTAGTGCCGGGGGGCAACCCCCGGCACGACCTACGTTATCTGGCACCAGAATTGTACCTAGTCAAGGACAGGCCTCTAGTATAGATAAATATATAGTTTATGTCCCTCCCACCCACACAAATGTGGTTAACCCCCCATCCAGTTTAGGTCAGCCCTTGGGGGCACAACCTGTAACCAATCAAACCTCTCAGGGTTATGGTTATACAGCAAATCAAGTACATGTAGGAAACATTAATTATCCACCCAACCCTACAGGAATTACTTATGCTATAATTCTATATCCTAGTAATACTTTCACGCCATGGGGGCAACCTAACTGGTCCTACATGCCAGCTATGGGGGGGATACCTATACATACTGTGGCAGGTGCCGGAGGACCGCCTTATGGAGGTCCTCCCTTTAGGGGGCCTAATGGTCTTGGAGGGCTTGGTGGCTTTCCTCCTTATGGTCCTAGTGGTCTTGTTGGTCTTGGGGGGCCTGGTGGCTTCCCTCCTAATGGCCCTGGAGGGTCTGGTGGCCCTCCTCCTAGTGGGTCCGGAGGCTCTGGAGGTTTACCTCCTAGAGGTCCCGGAGGGTCTGGTGGTCCCAATGGTCCTAGTGGTCCTATAGGCCCTGGTGGTCCTCCTCTCGAAGGCCTCGATGGTCCTAACGGTCATGATCCCAAAAATCAACCCCCTATAGGCGCATCTTCCAGTAGTTCTTCATCACAACAACCTGACTATTAGTCTACTTACGGTCCTACTAGAACTTATATGCCACATCAATATTACCAATATCTTCAACCTAATCATCAGTTACCTTTCCTAGCAACTTTAGACTTGCTTGATTTGTCTAAGTTGATTAATGACCCCATTCGACATAACCCCTCATGGCCTCCCATTCCAGTAAAGTTACCATCGGACATTCTGAAGTTCGATGGGAAGCAGGGAGACGATCCAAAAAACCATGTCATGACATTCCATCTATGGTGTTCTTCAAACTCCCTTATGGACGATTTAGTTCATTTAAGACTCTTTCAGCGAACTTTGACTGGTATAGCTGTGAAATGGTACATTGAAATTCCGCAACATTCATTTGTGGATTTTGGCTAATTGGCAACTGTATTTCTTACGCACTTTCAGCTTCCTATCCATTGTGAAACAGGTACTGATCTCTTAATTTCTCTGCGATAGAACACCTCCACCCACATATCTGATCATATCCATGAGTGGAGAAGGCAGAGAATACTTATTAAGGCTCCTATTCCGGATCAGTTATTAGCTGATTGGTTTACTAAATCTTTGTTGCCCCCGATTGCCCGAGATGTGGCTATGGGTGGTGCCGTTACCGAAGAGAAAGCCATTAGTCGAGCCCAATATCTGAACTTGGTCTATTCCCAGTCCGAAACTTTGTATGACTTGATTCCTCAAGCTCCTCGCCCAAGCACCGATCCTGCAAAGCCACCAGCAGAATTCCCCGTTGATGGGATTGTTGGTTCAATCCAGTCCCTGTCAGCAGTAAAACATGCCAAGCAACCCCAGACTGCCACCCTTACTCCTTCGACTCCCAAGGTTTCCACTGAGGTCAATTCTATTCAGAATATTCAAACACCCGGCAATAATAAAAATAAAGGTAAAGCTAAAAGCAAAAAACTTGGAAACCAACAGGAGAATCCAAAACCAACCACCAATGATAACGATAAAGGGAAAAGAAAAGCAAAATATCCATGTATGCTATGCGGAGGTGACCATTTCACAAAAGAGTGTCCTCGTCGGGACGAAATCACCCAATTTTTTAAAACAAATCCCGGACCTGCAGTTCTCACGGATCCTTTTCCCTCTCAACAACAACTGATAGACCACATGTCTAATCAGGGAAACTCTAGTTCTTAAGAGGAAATTTGCATGATGTCCTCGGATACCATTAGTTTGCAAACTCGAAGTCAGAGTTATGAAAAACCTGCATATAAGAAAGAAGACAATTCTTCTTTAGGAAAAGCTCCTTCTACTGGTTCTCCTGAATCCTCGTCTACCGTCCCCCTAACCATCGAGAAACCTACTCTCGACATGGTTTTGCGTCCACCCAAGAGTACTATTAGGAAGGCTGTTTTTAACCCTAATTCTCGAGCTGCTCAATTTTATATTGTAGTTGAATATCTCACTTAGGAACCATGTGTAATTTCTACCTTGGAAGTACTCCAAAGTTGTCCTACACAACACAAAAACCTGTTAACTGCGTTAGGAGCTTTAGACCCAGACAATACTAATTTGATTCATTTCAATGTCAAGAACTATAAGTCTAGACTACCTCACAAAATTGATTTCCAAATCATCATGAAATTAGTCCGAAAGAAGGTCTTTCGAATTGTCTTAGACAAAGGAGCTTCAACTTCGGTTTTTTCCCTATCTTGTTGGAAAACTATCGGCTCTCCTGAGCTTGTAACATCACCTACAACTCTGAAATCCTTTGATGGACAAGGTTTCCAGCCCCATGGTCTCATATCATCCCTTGCAGTCAAGCTTGGGGGGAAAACTGTTTCTATTCAAGTAGAAGTAGTAGATGCCCCGTTAGATTACAACCTCCATCTAGGAAGAAATTGGTTTCACACCATGACTGCTGTCACTTCGATGGTATTTCGAACAGTCCAATTTCCACATTTAGGGAGAATTGTCACCATTGACCAGCTTGATTTCCGTACGCCGTATGTTACTACCTCTACAACTAATAACAGCCCTATGTTAGGTCAGTCCCCTCCTCCTTACCAGTCGATTGCGGTAGGCATGTTGAAGGATTCATCCCTTATGGGGATTTTTCTGTCCATTCCTCCTAACACAAACACAATGACAGTAAACATGATTGCGTCATTTGATTATGAGCCCAAGGGCAAACAAATTGTTGAGTCCACCTCGTTGAGTCTGCATGAATAAATGTACAACATCATTCAAACCCTTTTCGATGATCACACTGATGAACTTCATCTAGTGGCTTCGGACCCTTACCACCTGCCCTACTAGTTAGAACCATTCCTTCCTATTCTGGATTATCTCTCTGAGACTTTCCCTTCCAATGAGTCCATTATGGAGATCATGAATACAAATGAGCCTATCTGGGAGGATCACCATCATAGATCCTCGTTCCTCCCCAACGCCAGTTTGGTAGACCATGACTTTGCATCCCTATTTTCCACTAATATTGTCAACACCCCCCAAAGTCCTATATTGTTGCAAGACACATATTCTGAAGGAAACCTATGCAACATTACTCAAACAAATTTGATTGACATATCAGCCAAGCTCGGTACCATTGAGCATGTTCATGTTGGGCAGAACTGCTCGACAGAAGAATCTGAAGCATACAAGGCACTTTTCAAAGAATTCTATGATATTTTTGCCCGGTATTACGAAGAAATGACGGGGATAGACCCATCCATTGTGGTCCATGAAATTAAAACCTATCCCACTGCTAAACTTGTCAGGAAAAAACTAAGGCAAGTCCATCCACGGAAGGCCGCAGCTATTAAAGTAAAATAGAAAAACTTCTTAAAGCTGGGTTTATTTATCCCGTACCCCTGACGGAATGGGTATTGAACGTTGTCCCTGTTAATAAAAAGCAAGGCACCATTAGAGTCTATATCAATTTTAGAGATTTGAATAAAGCTTCTCCCAAAGACAATTTTCCTACGCCACATATTGATCATATTATCGACAACTGTGCTAGAAGTGTCATCTTCTCATTCATGGATGGCTTTTCTGGTTATATTCAGATTGAGATATTACCCACCGATCAGCACAAGATGGTATTCATTTTCCCATGGGGAACTTTTTCATTTAGGAAGTTACCATTTGGCTTAAAAAATGATGGAGTCACTTTCGAGCGTGCTATGTCCTATGCGTTTCATGATATAAAACATATTGTTGAACCATACCTTGACGAACTCCCTGCTCATTCACAGCGATGGGAGGACCACCCTGGTCATCTTAGAGACATTTTCCTAAGATGTCGTCATTATAATATACGGATCAATCCACATAAATGTGTTTTTTGCGTTGAGACGGGATGCCTGTTAGGTTTTGTGGTCTCTAAGGATGGCATCCGGATAGACCCATTTAAAATTGCCTCCATTTTAGTTCTACCAGCGCCAACCAATCTTCTCGAAATCCAAAGTTTGCAAGGGAAGGCAAACTTTATCCGTTGTTTTGTGTGCAATTTTGCAGAGAAAACCCACAGTTATATGCGTCTCCTTAAGAAGGACACTCCGTTCTTTTGGGATGACCAAGCCCAACACGCCTTTGATAATCTCAAACACGCTCTGACTCATTCACCTATGATACACCCCCCAGATTATTCAAAGGACTTTCTCTTATATATTGATGCCTCCACTACTACCATCGCTATGGTTTTAGTGCAAGAAAATCTCGATGGTCAGGAGCATGTGATTTACTATGCCTGTAAGAATCTTATGGATTCTGAAACCTGATATTCACCTGTGGAGAAATTCGCATTGGCCATAGTCATTGCTGTTCAAAAATTTTGTCACTACATTTTGCTCCACACAACCACAGTATTGGCAGACCAGAACCCTATGTATTACATCCTGACTCATCAGGTGCTTGGGGGAAATTACTCTTGATGGATAGTCATACTATAGGAGTTTGGTCTGGAATTTTCCAAATCCACATCAAAGAAATCCTTGGTCTTTGCTGAGCTCATGTGTGATATTCCTTGTGGTTCGATGGAATCTAAGCCCAGTGATTCATTTCCAGATGAATTCCTGTTCCCGATAAGCACTACCGACCCATGGTATGGAGATTTGCTCATTTATCTCCAAACACAACGATTTCAGCCAAATCTATCCTGTGACAATCGCCGCCGTATCCGTCACCACGCAAAATACTACCTCATCTTGAATGACACCTTGTATAGACGTGGGATCGATTCTATTCTCCGACGATGCCTCATCCACGAGGAAGCTGAACAAGTGTTGAATGATTGCCACTCTGGAGCATGTGGTAGTCATTTATTTGGGATGGCCATAGCCTAGAAAATCCTTCGTGCTGGCTATTTCTGGCCTTCAGTCTTTAAATATTGTCACGAGGCTGTTAAGAAATTCCCACCTTGTCAACATTTTTATCCAAAAAAGCGCACTCATCCCTGTCATTGTCGTTGGTCCATTTTCCAAATGGGAGATTGATTATATGCATTGTAAGCCTACCTCAACCGGGGCGCATGGTTACATCATTGTAGCCGTTGACTATTTTACAAAGTGGGCTGAGGCCATGCCTACATATGCGAAAGATGGTAAGACTGTCGCTCTCTTCCTGTTCAATCATATGATAGCTAGATTCAGAGTCCCGCAGTCCATAGTTACTTATCACAGATCACATTTCCGTAATCAAATGATGGATGAACTAAGTGCCAAGCTAGGTTTTCGTCATGAAAACTCTACGCCATATTATCCACAAGCTAATGGTCAGGTAGAGGCCATTAACAAAGTTTTGAAAACAATGCTTCGTCGGATGGTTGGAGACCATAAATCCAGCTGGCACCATATCCTTTTCTCCGCTCTTTGGGATTATAGGACTTCAGTGAAAATAGCTACTCGTTTCACACCTTTCCAGCTTGTCTATGGAATCGAAGCTATCTTTTCGATTCAATGTTAGATTCCATCCTTCAAACTTGTCGTTGAACTTCTCCCAGACACTTTCGCAGAGGAAGAGAGATTTTTGTACTTGAATAATCTTGACAAAACTAGGAGAGATGCTGCCTTAGCTAATGAGGCACACAAGAAACAAGTCAAGGTGCAGTATGATAAATCTGTCCAACCTCGTGCCTTTAACGAGGGTGACCTAGTTTTGACTTACGATCAGAGATACAACAAACTAGGGAAAGGAAAGTTCGAATCCATGTGGTATGGTCCTTTCATTATTTCTAAAGTTTTAGAGAAAGGGGCCTACGAGCTCATAGACTACAATGGAATCCCTTTATGGCAACTGAACAATGGGTTGTACCTAAAGAGGTACTATGCCTAGATCTATCTTGGATAGTATCTTGTATATATGTATATTGCTATACTTTCAGTGTGCTTAAGTATTTTCAATATGGTTTTGAGTTGAAGTGTCTGTATCTATTTATACCATGTTTTGGTTGTGCAGAGCAGATGACTTTCTATGGCTTCACTGATGGTGCTTGTCGCCACACCTTGAATCTTGCCTCAGCTGCTTGGGTTCTCTATTCCCCAGCTTACAATTTGGTCAGTTCAGGAGCGGTTTGTATTGGTCCTACTACCAAAAATATCACTGAGTATTGAGCAGTCATAGGTCTTCTGACTGAAGCTGCCCCCCAGGATATTCACATTTTGGTAGTCTCGATGGACTCACAACTAGTGGTTTGTCATCTAAACCATGTTTATACCATTAGGAATCTTGTGCTTCTCCGCCTCTTCCAAAGGGTACGCTTGTTAGAAAGGTCATTTGAAACTATCACCTATAGGCATATCCCTAGGGACCATAATGTAGTTGCTGACTTATTGGCTAATTACATCCTAGATTGGCATATTTCCCATTCATGACATGAAAATTAAACATGGTTCATTGTAAATAAACAATTAAAGGCACATAAAACTCATGTAAAATATATTCACCATTTGAGACATATAAACACCAGGTAAAAGTCTGTATATATATATATATATGAAAATGTTTTACAAAAAATAGGTCACAAGACCTCATATGAAGCATGTAGGCTTTCAGGTAAAAATCACCATACAAAATCCTGAAGCTATCATCTTTCAATGGATACATCATGCACACATCATCCAATGATGCTTATGGTAACACATCACTGCCTGGGCTACTCTATGTAGCAGTCTGCTAAAGTGACCTGGTACTCTCGCTGTAGGCCTTTGATAACTCAGAGTGAGGTCATCAATGGAATCATCAAGGATAACTAGGGTCAACCTCTCCAGGTTGTCCTCTAACTCCCTGGTCACAGCGTCACCCTGCGGTACAAAACGGGCTCTGGCTTGTCTATCCAGTGGGGAATCTCCCCTAGGTCGCACTACTCCGACATCTGCATGAAAATATTCAAGTCTCGTTACTTAACATAAAAAATATAAAACATCAAAAACATAAAAAAAACTATTTCCATTTTAGGGTCTTTTGCTTCTTACCGATGTCACCCCATTTTCCACCAGGTGGGAGCGGTAGGTCAGGGTCACCACTGAAGTCAGTGTCTGCATATGCATAATCATCCACCATGAGGAGTTGATCTCTCAACCATCGAAACAACAGGTCATCGAACATTACCTTCCCCCTGCCCACTCCAGTATGGGCCATAATCTGGACCCACCTCTACATGTGAGGGTCCCACGCAGCTCTGTAAATACCACCTGGGATCTCATCTGTGGAACCCACTCGAAGAAGAACCAAGCTAGAATGGAACCAAAACCAAATTGCTTCAGTTCCCTATTGACACTTGGTCAGCTGATCCTTGAAGATCGGAAGCAGGACTTCCGCCTAGTGAAAGACTGTAGGCGCCATGGCCTCTATGGCATAGAGTATATGTGCTCTAGATGCCTGGTGCACTCCTTGGCTTCCCACCACTCTCTGCATGGTAAACAATACAGTCCATAGAGGTCCATCCCTCACTACTTTTATGGGGATTTTCTTCCCCGATGTCCTTGTCCCAGGGATACAGTGATGGTCTATCAACTCCTGTGTAGTAATGTCCCCTCCATGGGAACTAGTCAGTGAGATGGGAGCACCCCGTCTTGAAAGGCCAGTCATGAAGTAGATATCCTCTACCTCAACTATCAAAATGTGAGCACCAACCTCAAAATATTGTTGCTCTGGATTCCACATTCGGAGTACATGCTCTAGCAATCGCTCATGCGATACCATACTGGGTGTGCGAAAGAATTTTAAGAGTCTGCAGTCGCTTAATGTGGCTATGCAACCCGCATTTTGTTCGATGAATGCATCATCATTATCATGCTGTCTCTCTTTCCATATGACCCTTTTTGATCAGTAAGAACCTGTCAAAAACAATCACAAGACTTGTTAAAATCATTCTTAATCATCCGAATCAATTTAAATGAGCTAGTTTTTCTTGTGTGACTATTTTTATTTCTCCACGGCCGGCACCGCCTGTGTCCCATTGAGGACAGCCAGTGGCACCACCTGTGCGCTATGTTTTCAGCATGGTTCTAGCGAGGTACTGCTTATCCCGCAAGAGATAAGAGCGGTGCCTTCTCCCATGATTTTAGGGCTTGCCATACAAGCCCAAAACACCATTAAAAATCAAAACTGAAGACATAAGATGAAATAGTAGGGTCTAGGCTATTACCTGCAACTGACGGTGCTCGAATCTGACGATAGAAGCTCCCGATATCAGCAACTGAAAATATAGCCAGGAAAATGCTCCAAATGCTCTCCACTATGGGTAAATAGTAAAATGTTTTGATTTTTCACTATTTACATGACTTTTATACACATTTTTGGGTTTGACATGCTATAGTTTTGTTTTAGAATCGTTTATTACTCAAAATCTATTAGTCGTAATCCTTTAATGTCAGTTATTGGCGCATTTAACACTTGTTTCTGAGTCATTGCAGGATAGAAGAACAGTAGCAGTAAAGTTTTGGGAGTTCGTTTTTGACTTTTTCATACGACCATAAAATGGAAAAATTCTTTGAGCATTTATTGCGACACTTTGGTCACGCTCTTGAAACTTAGTATCAAAGGTCTGAGTCCATTTCTTTTTCTTTTCAGGCTCATAAAATCTCTCATTGTGAAAAGAGACCTAATGGAGTCTTCTTTAAACTCTTTTCGGGCTCCTTAAATACGAAAAGATTGTCAAGTGATCTTGTCTTCTTCACGCTCGTTAAAGCATTTGAAGAGTCATCTCTCCAACGGTAGGTTATCTCTTTTTCGATTTGGATAAACAATTTATGAAAAAGGAACACTCCAGCCAATCATGACTAGAAGAGTTCTCTAAGGCATTATTTTATACTTTTTCGAGCCTTAGGGACTAAATCATACGAAAAAGGACCCTTTGGAGTCTTCTTCTGTGGTCATTCAGACTCTCTAAACATGAACGATACCGAGTTTTCTTTCATTGGACTCATTAAATTAAACATTGAGAGACCCTTTTTTGGGAACGAACCCCTCCTCTCTCAGGTTCCTAAAACATATGAGTTTGGACTCGTCTTTGGACAAGCTATACCGAGTGTTTGTTACCCTTTTTGAACTCATAAAACCGAAAAGAGGCACTCATAAACCATGATGGGGAAAATGGAAAGGGAATAATTTTGCAAATAAATGGCAGTAGTTTGTCGTTACCTTTGAACATGGCACTTGTCTGCATATCATTTCAGTCAATTGGGTATTTAGCTAATCTCCGTGACCATCCACTTTCATGAGTCATGTCACTCCTTTGAGTCTTTCAAAAGAATGCATTGTCCACTGTCACACTGTGTGTTTATCTGGTTTAGTCATGCTGCCAAGTCTTTTGTTGTGTTGCCTGATGTTCAAAGGGAATTTGAAGAAGTACTTTACCTCTGCATTCAAAACAGTCTATGTGTCAGTACTTTTGAGTCAGTTTTATGGTTACTACATTCACATCATTCCAGGACTATATTCCGAGTTTTGTGTCATCGATGTGGGACTGATCATGGCCCTCCTTCGACGAGACTATTCCCGTCGACATCAGCTCATCATCCGGGAAATAGTCTTAGAAACAAAACTTAGTAGCTTGAGATCTGTATGCCTTAATGACAGATTTTCTCGCTCTCGATATAGGTTCACATCATTGACCTTTAATCGATAGAATCGACTGGCTGTTTGACATCAAAACATCTATTCACACTCAGTATATTGTACTAGGGTACCTTGGGAATCATTGACATCAATGGTGATCTCCCTTGCACTTGTTAACGATTCACATCATTGGCCAGTAATCAAGTGGTTTCTACCATGTTCGACTTTAGATCATTTTACTCACATGGATAGAATCGTACTTTGTGGAAGACGAGACGAATACCCTGGGTATTTGTTTAGCACTCATTGCTTTCCCCAGGTTGTGATGGATTTTTGTATATCTAGCATGGATCCACATTTGTATGGTCATGTCTATGCTCAAATTTGTGTTTGTATGACATAGATCTACGTTTTATGTCTGGTAGATATGTCTAAGTTGAGTCCTCTATCACATGGATCTACGTTGTATTCTAGTAGCCATGCTTGTTTATTCCTCTCATGAATCTGCTTTGTATTGGTCCGCAGCCATGAGTTGGTTACATGTGTCTATGAGTCAAAAATATTGATGTACTACAGATTCCTATTGGGTGACATTCTTCGACTGAGCTGACATTTTCACCTCGAAGTGACAACTTGTTCTCTCAAAGCTCTCGCTTATCGTATCCCTCTAAGTTTCATGCTTTGGGGGGGCATTCTGTTATACCTAAATCCTGTCACCATCATGTGATAAGACCCTTAACTTCCATGTTTTCCCTTAATCCCAACACTTAGAGTGGAAAATTGCTTTGTTTGTCAATTCTACTTAGAAAAACCTAGCACCGCACTTTCCTTGTGGCCCATGAGCGGTACCTTGCTCAACACCGCCTGTATCCTGTTTTCAAGAAGCGATGCCACTGCTTATGGTATTTGGTCCAAAAGCGGTTCTCATCTAAACCGCTCTGTCATAAGAGAAGAAAAGCGGTACCTTGGGTAAAATGGGAAAAAGAGAAGTGTCTCGAGGCTTCTAGATCATGAGCCTCATGTCCTCCCTTATCCCTATCATTGTGGGTTATTTTGAGCTCGAGATCCCCCATGGTAGGATCTTGGAGCCACCTCACCCACAATTCTCTCAACTATTCCTATCCATTGAGCCTTATAAATACAAGCTCATGTCCATAGTTGAGGGGGAGAACTATAGAGGTATTGTTATGCTATTGGATTGACCACTTAGCCCAAGTCATTGGAGAGCATAGAGAGTAAAGTTGGATCTTATGGGGATGAAGTGTTTGTCTCGTGGAGGGGCTTGTCGACACTGAGGAAACGATTGTAAGCTTCTCCATACATTCTTAATGCAAAGCTTATTTCCGTCCCACATTACTGTTGTTTTGATTTCACATGTACATGTTGTTAGATTCCTTAGTCACTAACATGGATAAGTAGATGATTTTCTGGTAGCTTTGATGTGTTTTCATGCTTGATCCGTTTGCAGGTAAAAAGGTTCACAATCGAAGCAGTATTCCAGGTGTCTACGCCATTCAGGGAAAGTCTTCATCCTTTGTCATTCACTCATTTATTCTGGATCTGAACCATTCAAACCAGAGGAACAGCTTCTGTCCGCAAAAGTGCAGTATTCCTAATATTAAAGTCTCAAAGGTCTCATTGACCATTACCTAATAAACGCTTGTTGTAGTTTAAGTATAGCTCTATTCTTGGATTCATTGGATTGTATTTTGTAATGTTATAAGTGAACATAATGTCTATACGTTGTTTCCACAACATATCCCATGGTTTTATAATTGAAAAGATGGTCTATAATTATAACACCATTTTAAATGAACCAAGGACCAATTCACCATCATATACATCATTTGTGAAAATATTCTTCTTAGGAGGATCATACATTCCCTTACTCTTGGTCCTTTCACAAAATTCAAAATATGTGAAATTGTATGTTTGAAACATGTAAACTATTATTGTTTATTTACAAGAAAGGGTATTTGTATTATATTGAAAGAACATTGTGGATAAACCAAAAAGTAAAAAGAAAATCAAAATTGTCCAAAAACTATTTTGCAGAACTTTTCCTTTAAACAACAGAATTACAAGGGATTTCTAAGAAGATCAAACCATAATACTTTCCTATTGAAATACCCAAGAAACATAAAAAATATGGACCACAAGAGAATATACATTCAGTCAAAATGATGTCCGTTGTGGGATTCTTGCATGAGAACACTATTATTTTCCTAAGAACAATAACCATGAAATTATTGTTGCTGCAACACTGTTATTGTTGTCTATTGCATTATCTCATCTTCTTCAACTACTCTTCCTTAGACTAAACCCGAGGAAAAAAATATTTCATGGATGTAGATTGAGTTTATAAGGGGAATCCTAAGATGATGTTGTAATGCATATCTATGTCAATATCCAATTTGTCCATTCTTCGACAATGCTCCTATTGTTCCATATGTATGAATAAGTAATCTATTGATTTTTTATGCCCTCTAATTGGGCATTCATTCTCATAAGTTTTTGATGTCATAAATTTCACATTCATTTATACTAGAACCTAAAGTGTTAGCCATGATAACCTGAGAGGAGAAAATATTTATACTCTTCCCAATAGAGTGATAACTTCCAGTACCAAGTCGAGTTCCAACAATAAGGACTTTCATGTACGTAAACTTAAATCCATAGACATAATCCCAACAGAAAGCACTTAACCCAAATCGAGCATAAACACCACAAGACAACAAGAGACAAAAAGGTAGAAGATTCAAATAAAATTTCTAGATAATAGAGATAATATTTCCTCTATCAAACTGTGCATAAGACCAATCGTCTCTTCAAATTTTTCTTAGTTAAGAAGAATGCAAGACTAGAATTCATCAGATTCTAATAGTTCCAACGAATACAAAGGATTTGCATTACTTTTGTATCCAAAACCATTACACTAGTGTTGCTCCATAGGAGGCAGGTTGTCATAAGCACCAATTTGACCTTTCAATACACATAGACCAAAACAAAGCAAAGTTCCTAAATATTTATCCCACCATATAGAAAACACAAGAGTAAATAGGCCATAAAGAATGGTACACAGAGATATTGTAACCAATTAATGAGAGGACTTGAGACATGATGGGATATTAAATGTCCCTTATGCGGAATTAAAACTCCATACTTTGCATGCATGCCAGGCCTATTCACTTGCCACTTGTGAGAGCCTTCTGACATTCCATTGAATATTTTAAAGAGGTGATCCAAAATAATATGGTTGTAATTTCATGACTTGAATTAGGTGAGAAATACATTCTTCAAGCGACAAGGCAAGGGGTCCATATTTTTTATGAGGACCCCCTTATCCAAACACACTATAAGGTTTACTTACTCCGTTTACATTCTATTTATTGAAACATTATATGTGAAACACTTGTACCTCTTCTAATTGCTATAAATTGCAAGAAAATCATTAAAGAATCCTTCATAATGTCGAGTCTATTTGGATTGTCCTATTTTTGATATGCTTGATGACAAGGATAGAATCTCCAAAAATTATAACTTTTTTGACCTTGTGAGCTATCATAATGAAAGTTACTTGCAACAAAGTATATTCTTATGCTTGATTATTTGAGGCTACACCAATCCCCCATGACAACTTAAATTATGGATTTCCTTTGAGGTCTATGATCACTCCCCCCCACACCTACCACCCCTGGTGTTAGATGTTATTGTTATGAAGTACACGAATAGTAGAAAATTTTCACATCAATGACCTTTTGGTCCACATAATTCCCTTGCTTAAAACATTTCCACAAATATTTTACGCTCTTTTCATCTGAAATTGCAAATAAATATATTGAGTGTTTTCATGTGTTTTATTTGCAGGACGAATGATAACAAATACACATAATTTAAACTTAGAGATAATTCATATATATTATTTTCATATTAAAACTTTGCATGAATTTCCATGTTCTCTTATTGGGATGTTTTTCCCTTATGCTTGCTTCTATTGTTGAAATTAAGCACAATCTTAGTACAATTGAACCCACAAAAAATTGCTAGAAGACATGCCTTCCACTCAAAATTGGAGACTGGAATTGGTGCATAACACTAACTTGCATTGCATAAGTGTACATCATTCAATCTTATAAAATAATAGGCTGTCCAAATATATAATTACATCAAATATTCATATATCTAAGGCGGAAAGTTGAATCCCACAAGTGGCAGTCTTACTAACAGTAAAAAATCCCCCTAGGTGCATAAAACACTTTCCAAACCAGTCCAGGAAGGTCACAAATTAGATGAACAATGAATGTCATCCAATGAGTGATGGAAATTCAATAATATCATGCTTTCAAGAGTGGAAAATATGGAGGATGAGTTGGGAAAAAAATAAGGCAGTTTCCACGTGACTAGCTTTCACCTTTTTACCTTAAAGCTGCTGAAAAAACAGTCTAAGTTTAGATAAGGTAGGAAGGTGCACTTACTAAAAGGGTAAGTCTGTATAGTTGGTAGAATATTATCCAGAATATATGAAGGGTTCTCCTGGATTTATTCATGGCAAGTTTTCACGAAATAGTGCAAGTGGATGCCAACTAGCTAGTCTAGAACATAGGAAAATAACCATAAAGATTAATAATTATATTCTAAGTATGGGAATGGTTTTTTTATTATTATAACACCCCATTTAAGCCATACTTATGCAAAATATCATAAATATATCATATATATAGGGCCTACCAAAAAAATTTAGTCACCCTTTACATATTGCTTGTCCACAAAAACAAGGAAAGAATGAAAAACCACATGGGAAAAAACCTCCCCTCAAACATGAACATGAAATTTTTTTGTGAAATATTGTCTTCAATATGTATTCACCATATGGTCAACTATCTCAAGTAGTGATTTGAGATGGCTGAAAGTATTCTCAGAGAATTCCTTGGTGAATATGTTTGCAACTTGCTCAGATGATGCACAATAATGTAGAGCAATGATCTCATCATGCACAAGTCCTTTGATATCGTGCACATGGATATATATTTGTTTGGTTCATTTCCTTTGAATAGGGTTTGTTGAGATTCGAATAGCACTTTGGTTTTCACAAAAAAATACTGTGTATGCGCTAGATTCAATCCCAAACTCTCCAAGTATTTCTTGCAACCACAAACATTGAGTAGTTGCATTCAAAGATCCTCTGTATTCTGATTCTGTAGAAGAAAGTGCAATGGAACTTTGATTTTTAATTGAAAAATAAATTGTTCCAAATACAAGCATAAACACATATCCAAAAGTTTATTTTCTATCAGTGCTATCACTAGCCCAATCAGAATCAGTAAAACCAACTAAATCTAGGTCAGATTTTGCAACATAGTGAATCCCATGTGTCTTGGTCCCTTGCACAAAGTGAAAGATTCTATTTGCTACGCTCCAATGGATATTATGTGGTTGATCCATATTTCTATATTCCATACTCTTTGAATAATAAATATCAGGCCAAGTGTGAGTAAGATAGAGAATAAAACCAACTAGTTGTCTGTATAGAGTGTTGTTCACTAAGGGAGTTGAATATGCTTCTTCAAACTTAAATCCTGAGAGGAAAGGAGTCTTGCTTGGCTTGAAATATTTCATGTTGAAATTATTTATCAGGTGTGAAGCATATTTGGACTAATTTACTTTTATTCCAGAGGATGATTGGGAAATATCAAGCCCCAAAAATTGGCTCAACAGTCTCAAATCAAGCATGGAGAAAACATGCTTCAAAGCATCCTTCAAGGAGGCAATTTATTTCATGGAAATTACTATTATCAAAAATTCATCCAAATACAAGAAAATAATTAATATTGAACCATGAATCAACTTCAAATAGATATTTGTATCATACTTTAATCTACTGAAGTCTTGAGATAGCATAAAGCCATCTATATTGGCATTCCCAAGCTCTGGGAGCTTGTTTTAGCCCATATAATGATTTCTTCAACTTACACACATGAGATGGATTAGTAAAAAAACCTTCTGGTTGTTTAATATATATCTCTTCTTTGATATCACCATGAAGGAAGGCAGTCTTTACATCCATGTGATGTACCTCCCATTGCTTGGATGACACAATGACCAAAACTAGTCTTATAGATTCCATCTTTTCCACTGGTGCAAAGGTATCATTGTAGTCAATTCCTTGGAATTGGGAGAAGCCCTTGAATACTAACCTTATTTTGTACTTCATAGGTGAGCCATCAACAACAACAACAAAAATTGAAGACCCATTTTCACTTCACTAGCTTCCTACCATGTGGGAGATTGATTAGTTCCCATGTCTCATTCTTCTGGAGTGAGGCAATTTTGCTTTCATCTTTTTTTTTTCATATTAGATCTTCTAAAGCTTCTTCATATGTTTGTGGATCAGATTCAATCATCATATAACACTTCTCAGCAAATATTGGATCTTTGATAAAGAGGGCACTCTCGAAATGAGATCTAGTTCTCCTATAATCACTAGGATTCCCAACTAGTTCCCTAGTTGCTTTAATGGTCTTTGTTTCCCACTTTGGTCTTGTAGGAGTGTCTCGATCTACAATTAAATATTCATTATCAAACATATCAGAATAAAAAATCTTATTAGAGTCTTCACTTACAATCAGAGGTGGAGGTGAAGAGGTTTCTTCAATTTCAGTTGTTGGCATAGGATCTTCAATCTGAGCACTCTTTTGATGAAATATTTTTGAGTGCTCATGTTCGGATCAGCTCTGTTGGACCTAGGAAAGTATATGTAGAATTTGACCAGAATTATGCTCGGGAATATGAATATTCTGGTCACATGATAGAATCTGTGATGGAAAGAGGAGTTGCGACAGAAGCAATTGTGGGAGACGAGTCTGCGACAGAAGAGAAGCTGAGAAGAGACCAATCATGACCAAAGAGAACAACCATGATGGAAGGAACCATGATAGAAGAAGAGTACAATGATTGAAAAGGAAAAATTGATTGATCATGGGTAAGAAGTCAATTAGAATAGCACATGATTTGGGAATAAAGCATATTTGTATTTATGGGCCGATAGTGCCTACTGTCATTGTTAATGAATGTACTAGAATACAAATGACAACATGTCAGCTAACATAATAGAGTCGGTTGATTACGACATGTAAGGGCCTATAAAAGAGATAACCCAAGCTATGTGCAGGTTGGTCTTTGTTGGCTCCTGTTTGTGTAGAGTTGTAAGAATTATAGAGTTGAAGAGTTGTAGAGAAGAGAGTCGATCCAGGTTGTGTGCGGATCAACAATAGAGTGAAGGAGAGGAAAAATTCAGAGAACCAATAGTAGAGATCATGAGAGGAGAGAAGTCTATATAGATTGTAGAGAATATCTAGGACAGAGTTTGCAAGTTGAGTGCACAAAGGAAAGGTGCTATATATTTCTCATGCTAGATGAAGAGCGCCTTTGTGGTTTTTCCCAGAAGAGTTTGCACGTTAAATGTTGTCTCAATGTGTGTTTGATGAATATGTCTATGTTGAATGCATGTATGTTGTGAATAAGGAGGTCTGAATAGACTAACTAGCATTTTTTTATGATTGAGCTTTTAGATGCATATGTCGCACTGTTGATAGATAGAATATGTGCTAAAGATTTATATGACTATTATAATATCTGTTAATGGATTAGTAGATTAATACATTGAATGAACATAATAAGAATAGGAAACACACCCCCCGACTTTGGTCGAGCAATCTAGTAAGGTGTTGAGGAAGAGGAAATCCCCACCCAACTACAAAAACTTGGTTCTAGAAGCTACCCATAGAGATATCTCAGGTGAGACTGCATCTGCGTCGCAGGTGATTCCGACTCAACCCTGCTCTATCAGGCCAATATCTTAGGCTTTGTTGACAGAAAACCAAGGGTATGAACCTGGGTCGAAGGAGGAAGCACCAACAACTGGTTATGTTGCCGAGAACATGAATAATTTTTTTGAGGGATATGTTTTGGCACCCGATGAAGCCAAAAATTCAAGTGGGTGGATTTTAAAACATTAGAGTTTGCACAGGAATAAAGTGAAGGATCACGATTGAATCCAACAAATTGGTTAGAGCGATACATTTATACCTATATTCATTAAAGTTTATTTTGCTAGTTTCTTATTTTTATGTATGAGTGGTTGTTGAAGCTAGTAACCTAGTGAAGAATTTTATAACAAGGAGAACCAACAGAGTGGATTCCTCAACTGATTCAACGACTAAAGAGTACTAGTAACCCTATATCTAGGGCCATCGATTTTTGGGTAGATAGTATTTTAGAAGGAAACATCACTGGACTTTATGTTGACATAATAACATCATATAGTGAGGTGGAAAGAAACATTTTCCAAGCACCTAGAGGAAGATACTTTACATCTTTAAGAATGTGGATAAAGATTCATGTATTTGAAAAAGGGATCCTGAGAATGGATTCTAACGAGTAATGAACTCTGCGTGGAGACCTGGGATATATTGCAAGCGAAGTGTAAGAAAAATGGAGTAGAGTAACCTTAGATGTTCCCTGGTGATAGCGGAACTGCACTAGAAGGCGAACGTTTGAGAAGTGGAAGAATATTTTGGTCAGGAAAGAGAAGAAGAGCTGTGACTAGAAGAGGAAGTTGTAGTACGACCAGATCAGAAGACTACGAGTTGACGTCACCCTTTAATGGATCTTCTTACAATGAGGAAGAGGAATACCACCCTATATCTAAAATAGAAGAAGAAGAATAAAAATGCCTAGATCCAGAGTACGAGTACAACACACCCACGACCTCGCGTACATCTCTGGAGGTAAGATCCAAAAATTCATCTCCTAGTGGGTTTGTCAATACAAGTAATAATAACTATGGGAATAAAAGACAAGGGAGTCCCGCTAACAAAATTTTTAATCCAGTAGTACTAATATTGAATATAATGGCTGGGAATGATATTCAAATAAAAAACATGCTGGAAATTATTAGATATCATCAATATTTGAATAGGAAAACTATGTACCACATTAGAGTCGGAATCGGGATGGAATTCAACAAAATCAAATCATATGTGGGGAATGTTCCCTTTAAAAAGATATAATCATTATTAGTTTGAAAGGAAACATGGGTGTTTGATATTACCTTGGAGCATAATAACTAGTTTTATTTCTCATGTTGGAGTTCCTCACATGAAAAGATAAGCACATGAGATTCATCAGTTGGCAGAATATTTGATTGCATAGAAATTTCATCAAAAATATGATTTATGGTCATAGCACAAATGTCTAGGAATTTATTTTCAATTGCGGTTAGTTCTACTTCAAGTGATCCGTCGTAATATAATTCAACGTGAGGAAAACCTTCATTAATTTCTAATTCACTAACCAAAGAATATGAAATAATAGATGGATATCAATGCATCTGAACAAAGATGATGCTTAAAGATATATTATCCTGTTCTTGATGATCTTTAAATAAATCAGATTGAATAAACAAATTATTCTTATTTTCACAAGAGACTTCTTGAGAACCTTGTATCAGGACTGAATTTGACCACAATTCATTCTTGATCTGAAAATCATTAATATTAACATGCAAATTGCGATTAGAAAATATATCAGGTTAATATATATATATATAATAATATAGTGAATGGAATTCTTCGCTTTCTACATAATCAACATATTTTATGTTGTAAGCGAAACGTTGTCATGTAAAACCTAATATATTGCTAAGTTTTGTGAAAAAGTGATGGAATATGAATGATTATTACAAGAAGAGAAAAGATTATCATATTCTATAGAGTTATTAGCACATATTCAATTTCCAAAGGTACAACTACTGAATGCTTATATACCATATAGTTTCCAATAAAAGTATAAAAATTATTGCTTGACATGGTAGCTACATCATCATTTACATCTTCCTTTTTAAATTTAAAATCCTTAATGATTTTAAAACCATTCCAGTGTCACTAATAGACTAAACACAATTATATATAGTATCATCATCAACTATTAAATTCGAATCTTGAGTAGCATTGATACCATGCAATGGGTCTACTTCATATTCATCATGATTTTGTTGGTCATGAGAATTAGGAAGAGAATAGAGATGGAACAACCAATCCCACAAAATGTCACTAGGAGTCCGATCTTTCAAAGTAAATATCTAAGCTATTAACATAAATCTACCAAGGAAACCTTAAAAGGAATCACCTTTATTTTAACACAAACTCACTGATTCCAACTACAATTCTTCCTTGTTATAGTACCAATGACGATGAAGGAACAATCATTTGAACTCTCACCAAGAATTAATAGATTTGAGTGGAAATATCTCAAACCAATATCGAATCCTTCCTTGTAAAGTATCGATAAAAAATCTATAAATATTATTTTCATCAAACATACCAAGCTCAAAATAAGTGAAATTGAGATCTACAATATATTGAAATGCAGAAATGTCACCTTCTCCATTGAAACTAAGACTTTGCAAGCATTTCACTATCTTTCTAGACAAACCTGTTGGAATATTCAACAATAGTGAGAGGGGAGGGGGGGGGGGAATCAGTATTAGGAACTTTTTGCCACTTTTAACATGTAACATTAACCATTAACAATATCATTCGCCATAACACAAAACCATTACATAAAAATCATACGCAGTGCACAAGAGATTTAAGGTGAAAACCCAAATAGGAGAAAACCACAAAATATGTTGCTTACAATTTGAATATTACATTCAATGTGTTTACCAACATGAACTGGAAGGAAGCTCCAACTCCTTTATTTTCTAGCAGCAACTAGAAGGAGGTTCCAACCCCCTAGTTTATTATATCCAACTGAAAGGAGGCTACAACCCCCTAAGGTCATAGGCTCCAACCTATAGAGAGGAATCCAATCCTCAGTGATCACCAACTCACAATTCTAAGGCACCAAAATGAAGGAGACTACAATCTCCTATCCTTTCCCCATCCTGTTGCCCTGATATGAATACAAGAAATAATCTATAATGATCATGGTATCATTGTCTCTGAGAACCTGTACATGTATCTTTGTCCCTATACCTATATCACTATCCATGTTCCTGTATCACTGTCCCTATTTCTGTATCACTGTATCTATTTCTATCACTACATCAAGCTATGCATACCTCAAGTTCAATTCCCAATAATTCCCAGAAACAATCATCAAAAGATTTGATTTCCATGTTCAATCATTTACATCAAATCAATCCATACATAATACCATGATATATCCCACTATAACCATCAATATATATGCCAAGATAACCATCGTCATAGACTCCATAACATATTCAATGACTTCAAAGATATATACCAAGAGAGAGGTTCACATACCAAGATCAAAGATGAGCTCTATCCATGAAAGACATGTTCCATCATAAGAGAAACCCACAAGCATGAACAATACCTTTTCCAAGATTACAATATGAAGAGATGATATTGAAACCAAAAGAGTATAGAAGTGGATTCCACACATATTTCTCTCAACCATCTTTCTAATGAGCCAAAAATATTGTAATTCCGATAGCGTATGATAAAATTATGCCATTTTGTCATGTCCCCATTTTGGTGACATATGGATCATTCTATTTGCCAATTAGTCCCTATGGTTTTAAGAGAAAATTCAATTAAATGTCTTGGGATTAATTTTGAAGGTTCAAAGTATTAATTAATTAGAATATGCCAAATTTCTTGAATAAAGTTTAAAGAGGAATTTATTAGGAGTTAAATTCATAAATTACTATTTTATTTATGAAATAAAAAGAGAAATAATCCTCAAGGGCCCATTGGAGGAAAGGTTAACCAAAATATAGCTTGCACAAGAAGAAAAAACCAAAAATAGTTAAAGATAGGAAAGTTGAGAAAAGAAGGAATAAAACCATTAAGGCAAGAAAAATTGGGAAAGCAAGAATAAAGAATAAAAGATAGAAAATAAGTAGAAAATAAGATAAAACTGTGAAAGTAGGGTTAAAAGCAAAAAGAATGCCAGGTAGTAAAGCAGAATAAAGCAGGATAAGGAAGAAATCAGAATAAAGCATAAAGAAGCAGTGAAAAGCATATCAAAAGCAAGAACATCTAAGGTGGGAAAGCAAAAGTAGGATAAATCCATAAAAGCAAGAAAAGCAGTGAAAATAAGAGCAAAAGCAGGAAAATCTCAAGTAAGAAAGCAAAATGTAAAGCATGAAAGAAAAGTAGCTAAAGCTAAAGCAAGAAGGAAACAAGTAAAGCATGAAATCAAGGTATCTTTATCCATCCATGAGGGTGCATTAGCCTCTCTAACTTTCTCAACAAGTCATGCCTAGACTATAAAAGGAGTGCGCACCACTAGCAAACTATTGTATAGAAAGTTATATACAATAAAAATACAAGAAAAAGTGCTAGGCCTAAGCATAGTACTACTTCAAGTACAGGCCATTTCTAGGCTCGGGCAGCTTATTCCCCTCAAAATCAGTTAATTCATATGCACCTTTCTTCAGAATTTTTGACATGACATAGGGTCCTAACCACATAGACCTGAATTTCCTTGCCCCTGGGGGTTCTTTATCCTGGTCCCAGAGCAAGACAAGTTCCCCTTCAGAAAAAAAATCCTAGGTTTGATCGATTTATCGTATTGATTTTTCACCCTATTTTTATGAGCCTCGTTTGCAGTCAACGCATCCCTACACTGCTCATCTAGATCTTCTAAGTGTAACAAACGTTCTTCTAGCTCAGTCGTATTAGGTAACACATGAATGGCAATTTTTAAGGACAAGATTTCACATTCAATTGATGTTACTGCTTCCACCCCGTGAACGAGTTGGAAAGGAGAAAACCCTGTGGCAGTTTTCACATTGGTTTGATAAGCCCAAAGTGCAGGATACATCATGATGTGGTAATTTGAATGGGCTGCGTTAATAGTACATTTGAGAATAGTCTTCAAGGTCTTATTTACTACCTCGACTTGACCATTCACTTGTGGGTAGAAAGAAGATGAATGTTCTTTTTTAAACCCTAGCATAGTGGTCAATTCAGTCATCATGTTGTTTTGGAAGTGACTTCCATGGTCAGTGACAATCTCTTTAGGAATACCAAAACGTGCGATAATTTGGTTGAAAAAAAAAAGTTGTAGTTTCCCTGTTAGACTTATAGGTGGGAATTGCCTCCACCCACTTCGTGAAGTAATCTACAGTGACAATGATGTATTTGTGCCCCCTTTTTGAAACTGGGTTGCATGTCACATAATCTATCCCCCACTTAGTGAAGGGGCCCACTGAAATGATGGGAAATAACGGAGCAGGATGAGACCGCATCTTTCTGGTGTAAAGCTGGCAAGGATGACAATGCTTCATGGCTTCTACTTTGTGTCTTTTATTGATTCTTGTTGCTCCCAAAGTTGTGATTAAAATCAGAAATATTCAACGTACCTTCCTATGGGGGGGAATAGAAGAACACAAAAAATGGTTGTTTCTAGATTGGAATTCTCTATGTTCTCCTAAACTCTTAGGTAGGATTGGAATCAGGGAACCTGAAATCAATAACAAAGTATTTGGAGCCAATATGTGGTGGAGATGGATCACATATTATTTTGAACCTTGGGCTCAACTTTAGCATGCAAAATATTCTCCCCCATGAGAGAAACAAAACTTCATCAGGTTCTCACAGGACATCAGGGGTTCCTACATTTGGCAACCTATTAATCAAAATGACTCTCTTGTATAGAGCTTTAGCTTTTAGGAAATTCGCAATGGTTATTCAGTGAATTTCTTCTCATATTCTTGGAATAAAAAAATCTGTATTGTTGATCTCACGAGAACCTTAATCCTACAGGAAAATATTTTAGGCTTGGGGAAAGTCAAGGTCAAGGATATGTGGACTGAGGGAGGAAATCATGAAATCTTTTGTCGATGATATGACATAGATTGGTGGAAAATGACCTATCCATAGGAAGATGTTCATGAACTCTGGGATATTCTCCTTTCTCGTCAGATTCACTCCCATCTTGGTCCGAATCAAATTATATGGGGCTTCTCTCAAATGGGCTATTTTAACATCAAGGAAGCTACCATAATTCTTTCTGCTAATCATATTATACTTAGGGATGACAAATGGAAGAACGTATGGAAATCAAAAGTTTTGGCAAAAAATATCCACCTTCATTTGGATCCTTCTCAAAAGATGCATCCTTACTTGGCAAAACATGCTAAAAAGGGGTTATTCTGGGCCAACTTGGTGTCCTATGTGCAAGAATGATGGGGAATCCATTAATGACTTACTTGATGAATGTGAGTTCACGGAGGCCGTCTAAAAGAAAGGTGAGGATATTTTTCAAAATTTAGCCAGAGTTAGAGGAGCTCCATACCTTTCTATGGCAAATTAGACCAAATATCCTTTTAGAAGTCAGCTTCTTAATAGAATTTGGGAGTTCTTTCTAGGATTTGTAGTCTAGGAGATTTCAATTGAGAGGAACAATAGTTTGTTTGAGAATAATATTAGAACCAAATAGAAACTTTGGTTAATCCTGAAGATGCACCTAATTAAAACTCTTCCTCTACACAGCTGGAGTGAAAATGATATTAACACCGATGATGGAGTACATTAAAACTATTCATCTAGACAACTGGAGTGATAATGATATTAACACCCATATAAGAAAAAAATCTGATGATGGAGTACTGGAGCATCTCATCAACTCAAAATTTTATTGGCTCATACGAAAGGAAGACTCTCATATCCTCCTCTCCAAATACTTGGCAGCATCCCCCTTATAATGTTTTCAAGCTTAACTTTGATGGTCCCTCAAAGGGTAATCTAGGAACTGCTAGATTTGGTGGAGTTGTTTGAAACCATTGGGGCGAAATCTTGGGGTTATTTTGGGGATACTTAGGAACCTCCATGAACAATGTTGCAGAATTAGATGGCATTTTCAAAGGAATTTGATGGGATCTAATTCAGAATTGGACTTCAATCATAATGGAAGGAGACTCTCTCCTTTCCATTCGCATGGATACCAGAAAGAAGTATGGTAGCTTAAGGTAGCTCAAAACTGGAGATTGGAAAGCTGACTTGGAAACCTCAAATCCATTATTTTGACTCGCTCAATTATTTCTTTCATACATGTGCTAAGAAATTCCAACAAGTAACATAAATAATTGCAAAGCATGTAATTCATAAAAATAATAACAACATTCAGGCCAGAACTTGGTCTAATCTCTTAAACCAGATCCTCATAAAGAAATGAAAAAATATTGCTTCACAAGATCTGGCCATCTCAAATCCGGTGAGTTGGATGCGTTCCACCACAGGTGGTCATCCCCTCACGTCTTAACATTGTATTTATGGTGTGTACTAAGGTTGTCATCAATGAAACCCGAGAATTTATTTCAGGTATGGTTCATGTTCATTGTTCACGGAGCTTTGATATTTCCTATTTATTCCTGTGCATGGTGACTGTTAGCTTATGAGATTACAGTACCATTTTGTTTTAATGGTTTATTCAGAGTTTATTGATGTTGTCTTGACTCATTCAATTGTTAATTTTATCACTTTTCTATTAAGGAAATCCTTTGTAATTGCTTTGATACAATGGTAGATGAGATTATAGCTTTTCATGGTCGTTTTGGTTCTCTACTTAGTTTGAGATTCCTTGTTCCCATGTCGCAGTGTCAAATAATGCGTAGCAAGTGAGGCTATGGGAATAAACTCCAAAGATATGTTGTGGACTCAAATGAGGCTCAACAGCGGGTAGTCTTTACAGAAGAGGCCAACTTAGAGGAACCTGACATTGAATGGTTTCAACTTTTTTCAAAGGAAACTACCACCTACATGGTAAACTCCATCTCCACGATATAAGAAGAAATACACAGCGAATTCAAGTTTCAATTTAGGTTGGATGTTGCTTTTGAACCATATTGGATATTCAAATTCATTTTGTATAGATCCATGAGGGAACGAGAGAGCTTTGGTGATATGGTGAACAACATGGTGGTCCTTCTCAAAGAAGATGCCAAAAAAGGAACCGTGCATATGCAAGAGATTTGCAATCTCACTGAACTACCTTTCCATCGTCTGTTAGGAGCCAACAGTGACCAGGAAAGCAACTTAAAGTTGAAAAAAAATGTGGAAACAGGCAAGGAGGATGTGGCACTTTGGTGGAGATGGAGTAACCTTTCTTCTCCCTCTGGTTTGTCTTGTCTTTGTTGGTACTTGTGTGTATGGTTTCTTTCCTGTTTTAATATGTATAAATGTATCAAGTGATGGAGAGTATAAGCTCTCCATAGACTGGGACTCTGGACTATGTTAAAAACAATATTCCTATGGTTTCTCGAAATAGGCAGAGGATCTTTTAGATCATATTATATTTTTCAGTTCCCATTTTAGGTGGACAAGGTTTTATAATAGTATATGCTCTGATGAAGTAATTGAAGGCTTATTTTCTTACAAATATGTATATATATA
>LPNX010380141.1:176767-227395 GCA_001517045.1 Pseudotsuga menziesii
CCTTGTATGTAATGAAATATTAGGCTGGTAAGCCATTTATTGTGATTAATGATGCCCAAGTTCATGTATACTTTCCTAGCGAGTATAAGATATTTTCCCAAGTGGATGTAATCATGGTGTAAAATTGGGCTTCCATGGTGAACCACTTTATATATATATATTATCCTCGATCATTTATGCACTGAGAAGTTTTTATTTCTTTTTAAATATCTCTCAATTTAATATATCCAAAGTTAAGATGAATCCATGTTGAGACTTGCACTCTTATGCTTTTGTATTCCTCTCATTTCATCTTATTACTTCTAACATGAATTTTTTATTTGCACCTAATCATATTTAATTTATTTTAATTACAAGTGGATGAATTATTGTCACTCCACACCATCTCATGCCAATAAGGGTAAAAATGTAATAAAATCAATGACTAAACATATTACATTTCGTTATGATATTTACACTTAGGAGTTCGTTAAGATAAACTTGGTACAATGTGTCTTAGGTAAATTCTATTTCTTTAGCATGCATTAGTATGCATTTGTACTTACGTAATCCAATGGTTACGATATGATATTCACATATGGTGATCCAACAATTCATCTTCTACTTGATCTTAACAACTACATCGGTTCATGGATTAGCACTCAATTGGTCCATGATCTCTATTTAAAGAGCGTGGAGGATCACTAGCAAATGATCGATTGTGAGAAACTCATGTAAATATTTTTCCTTTGCATTTATATATTGTTTCAAGTAGTCGTTTGGCTAAGATCATGGAATATTTAACTCTCTAAGGGTTTAACCACATAAAATATTGTGTCTTGATGTATGATCTATTTGTGTGAACAGTTGTTTAAGGTGTTAGACCTATGTAGAAATACCATATTTTAGTTAAACATTGTATCATAACACTTATGAAGACCCACTTACATTGTTGGTCGATGTATTGAACTACTTGCATCAAATATTTTCTAGATTCTGCTTTTTTTGTTCATTTTTGGGTTGAGAAAGGCATTCCATTCTATCTAGAGTGTTGTTTTCAGTTGGAAATGTTTTTTGTTTCACTTGAAAAGGTTTCAATTTTCCCAACATATGGCCATTTTACGAAATCCATAGGTATATTGTTTAAATTTGCATATTTTTTTAAAATACCTCGCATCGTTTCATATTTCAGTTTGTTTTTTTGTTTGTTTTATGACCAGTTTGTTTCATTTTTGGTATGTGTGTTATCTTTGTTGTGTTCTCTATATGAACTCAAAAAATAAAAAAATAAAGGAAAGAGTTTTGCTTGACTTCATATTCTCTCTATCATGCACCTCGTGTCAACTTGGTAACTAAAAATTGATAGAAAACTTGCATTTTTGTGTAATCTAACTCCAAACTTGAGATGTTTCAATTTGCAATATTCGTTTATTGATTCTGTGTGGTTATGTAAAAGTTTTTTGCAGAACAAAACATTTTTTTAGTAGGAACTCTCTCCATTGCCACCAACAACAACATAACTTCATAATATTACTATATCTTTTGTTTAACTCACTTGGTTGAAAGTTACTTAACTAACTAATAGGTCTTGAGTTCAAGTCCTTAATTTTGTTAAGTTATTTTTTGGGAAAAATCATGCAAGTTTAATTTATAAAGTAATTTTATTGTAATTTCAAGAATGGTACCCAAGTTAAATAGAATTTTGTAGAAGCTTAGGCTTTTTTAACATAGGGATCAAGTTCATTACAACAATATGTTCATTAATAAAGCAAGATGTCACTTACAAAAATTGAATTTGGGTGGGGAGGATAAAAATCACTCCTCCCAACCACCCGAGCTACACACAATTGACACTTCTCACTTGTTTTTTAAAGTGGGTCGCTTATTTATAAAAATAACTTACTTATAAAAGTGAACTTGTAGAGAAAGTTAGTAAAGTGACAGGGGAGAGGGTGGTTGGGGGTTGGGGGGATTTTTTTTAACACATTGTACACCCATCACCCTGTGGATCAACCTCTACTTTCCATGCGGATTCCTAGTTCCATTTTACACATGTCTTCAAAAAGGCATAACTTTGATGTCTGAATCCTATTTTCAATGCCATTTTTTAAACTGCTTATTTTTTCAAAGGTTTTGCATCTTGACCATTAGTTTCTTTTATTGAATCCATATTAGCTACATATTATAATATGGCTATTCCAAGTGATCTCATGGTTACCAGTTCCAATCACTTCTCATGGAAATCCAGTATGGAGAATTTACTACAAAGGGACTTTATTGGGTTTACCTTGGGAACAAAAATTGCCCCTCCTAATGCATTAAACAAATTTGAATGGTAAAATAAACTTGATGAGTAACATGTATTAATAGGAATCACCAAATCCTATAATCTTAAATTTCACCTTTAAGGAATTAAGACCCCGTATGCAGCATGGTAAAAGTTGGAAACCATCATTCGGTAAACACATTGAGATTGAATAGCACCAACTTGAATACCAGTTGATTACCTTAAATCCTAGTGATTCCTCATGCATTGAATGTTTTCCATCTAAGTTCAAAACACTTAGAATTTACTTGCAAAATGTAAAATACCAAACACATATGACCAACTCATATATGTTATTCTTGCTAAGCTTGACACAATTTATTTTGTTTTTGTATCTAATTTTCAGTCCAATAGAAAATCTCTTATTAGCAAGGGGATACTTATCAAATTCCCTCTCTTGAATATTTTTGTTATTTTTTTATTAGAGATAAAGATAATCTCTTACATCTTAGAGTAATCATCACTGCAAGTACATCTAACAAAGCCTTAGTAGCGCAACAAAACGATAAATACAAGAATGGTGATAAGGGAACCAAATCAAAAGGAATGTAGACAAAGAGAGATAGTATTTTTTGTAGGAAAGATGGAATTTTTTAGTATAAATTTTTTAAGGAGATGGGATACTTAGAAACAACAATGAAGAATCATAACATCAATATTGATTCTTATTCTCATATGCATGTACTTTATGCTTCTAGTTTTTCCTTGAAAGTATCATCTACCTTTTCTTATTCTAATGAGTGGTACATTGAATCTAGAGCATCTTATCATATGGATAAGGATAAAGCCATGTTTTTTGTGCTTATAGAATGCAACACCAAAAAATATTTGATGGTAATGATAGATATCTTAGTGTTGTAGGGTTTGGAACAGTTTGGATAGGTAACGATCATTTCAAATATGTATTATGTGTTCCAAGTATTTCATGCAAATCTTCAATCAATCTATCATATCGCTCATTTCGATGAAGGTAAGACTATAGAGTTTTCCCCTCACCAAGTTGAAATAAAGGATTTAAAAGATCCTAAGCATTTTTTAGCAACTAGAATTTTTTTATGATATTACCAGGTTGTAAAAATTTGGAAATTTTGGGTCATCGTCTTTCCATCAATTTGTATTGTTCATAATCATGACTTGAGTAAAATTTGGCACAAGTGATTTGGTAATATAAACTATCACTCATTGTAGCAACCGTGTAATTAGAAAATGCAGATTGGTTTTCCTCTCGTTTCTTGCATAGATGGGTTTCTTAAAGGTGTGTTTGCATCCAACATCATCATAATAGTTTTGAGAAACATGCCTTGACCCCCTTGCAGCTTGTTCACGGTGATTTATACGGTCTACTTCCTTCTCCTTATTTCGATGGGTTCAAGTACTTCTTAACTTCCATTGATGACTTCTCTAGACACACTTGGGTTTACGTCTAACTTAAGAGTAACTTTTGTGACATGTTTTTAGCATACGAGGCCCTTGTAGAAAAATAATTTGGACATCAAATACAAATATTAAAAACAGATAATGGAAGTGAATAAACAACCAATTTACAAATTACTACAATACATAGAGCGTTCAAATGCAACATATTATTCCATACACACCACAACAAAATGGATTTGTTGAGAAAAATAATCACACATTAAAGGAAATGGATACTTGTATGATCTAATATAAGGGATTAAGTCCTTGTTTTGTGCAAAAGACATTAATTGTGTCAATTACATAGTTAATCACAGTCCCGCAAAGGATTTATAAGATATAGTGCTAGAAGAAGTATGGACTAAGATTAAACCATATGCAAGCCTCTTACATGTGTTTGGTACTAAAGCATGGGCTCACATTCCTAATGAAATTCAAAGAGTGTTACAACTTTAAGAGTTTAAATTGCATTTTATTGGATATTCTGAAAATGTCAAAAGTTATAGAGTTCTTCAACCTCATTCCAATGAATTTATTATTAGGAGAGATGTTGAATTTAATTAAAATACCGCATCCTACAATCCTAATTCGATGTGTGTGCCATATTTAGCTTGTAAACCATCTTTGACGATTGTGCCATCTTCATTTCCTATCTTTTATGCTAGTGGCCCTATTCAGGATTCTTCTTCAGATGATGATGTTGAGTATGAAAATACACGTCCACCTACTCACCTCCTTCTAGTTGTGCAATACCACTAGTTTTGACTTGGAATATATTTAGCCAAAATTATGTAAATGATGTAAACACGCTATTATGGATTCCATGTGCGGAGCTCAAGGCCAAGGCTCGACTAGTGAATGGCTAGGCATGTATGATGTAAATATTTTTACTTATACCATGTAGTTGGCTTATCATGCCAATTCAAAATATATGTAAATATTATGTTGGAAAATAACAAAATGGTCCAAGATGGTTGTGTAAAGAGCACTAGAGGGGATATGATTCCACTATACGGGAAGAGGAAAGGGGGCCTATGGAGAAAATATTTTATCTCACAAATGCAGACTTATCAAGTGGTTTGATATTATTTTACAACAATTTTGTATTTCTATGGATCGTTTTTTTATTGTGTTTGAGGGAAGACTTATTTTCCCCTTTACTTCATAGATGCTTATTTTATTTTCTAGAAGTTAGATGGGATTAACTTTATCATTCATGCATTTTTTTGTATCATGTTAATTTTAACGTTGTTTGATTTATAAAATGCATTATGTGTATATACATGATTAACTTTATTAATGATTTCTTTGTTTTGAATTAAATTTGAGATGTATCAATCATTTAAATTTGAGATGCCAAATAATGCTTAACTCTATTTATATGAAATTATTTAATTTTATTGCATGATTTTTTTATGGTGCCAAAAAAGGTAACATAGGTCCATGTGGTGATAGAGGCATCCTATGCTTACATAATGGGTCTAATGTTTCTTCCAATTTATCTCTATAGTGTGAAACAAATAATTGTATTTCCCCATTCTACTAAAACTACCTATGGCAAAAAATATAAACAATCTTTAAGTCATGGGTGGTTCCAAGTTGGCCATTGAATGGGTCCAAGGGACTTCCATACAACATTCATTTATTTATTTAGTTAAAAAAATGGATTTATAGCTAACAGTATGTTCACATTTTGGGTTCCAAGATTGAACCAATGAATCTTCTTCCTCCTTAAGGTGATTATAATTCTCCACCAAATTTCCTACCAAAGTGTTACATCATTTGAATCCATTAGATTTTAGTCCTATATCCCTAGTTTCTACCCATCCATGTTACCATAAAGTGTGTTTTCCCATATCTATAGCATCTACAAGATGGGTAATAATTGGCATGCTCAATTTTTTTTGATACCTTTAGAACATGTGTTTGTTTTTTCACCCTATCCAAGGTTCGATTCCCTACCTTATACTTTGACCATTGCCTATCTTCTAAACCATTTGGTTTCCTAATAGCGGAAAGGCCAACACTAAATATTTCCACATAGTGGAATCATTTGAGAAGATTTTGTTTTTTCCCTATCCATTATTATATTAACGAAGGGTATATGTATTCTATTTTGATCACATGTTGGAATAAACCATTAGAATTAATAAATATCCTTGGGCTTATCACTACTAAGGATTTTCCAAATTGGTGGAAATTTTTTAAGCCCCAACCTCCTAGGGATTTTGGTTTTGTGATTCTTGTACTTTCTATTAAGGGCATTCTATATTCCTTGCTTCCACTCCATAAAAAAATGAAACATTTTTTTCTAATTATATCCAATACCAACTAGAATATATACAAAAGAGTGCCACTAAATGAGGGTAGACTCCAATATAAATTTCAAGAGAGTTGACCAACCCCCCAAGATAACTAGCGAGAACAACATCCAAAGACTCTTGTCTCTACTTTTTCATACAGTTGGGCTCAACCTAAGCCATATCCTTTATCTTCTAAAATGAAGACCAAATATTTAATCCTGTAGCTAAAATATAACACTTGAAAAGGTAAAAATTGACTCACTACTCTTTTCCACCTATCATTCAATCCATTAAAATAAAATTAATATCTATGCATGTTTACATCAATATGCATGGATTCACAATACAGATAAAGGGTTTCTCTGATATATCATGCATCTCATTTTGAACTATCCCAAATACTATAACGCCATCTACGAACAACATATGAGAAGAGAATTCCTACCTAATGCAAGTCTTTTAAATTCCCATTTCTCTTGAAGCATTCAATTATATTAGTCCTTTGACTAACATTCAATACAAGGAGGGAATTTAACACCCTTTTCTAAGGCCTCTATAGGATTTGAAAAAAATTAAAGAAGACCCATTCATAAAAACAAGGAAGGGGGAAGAGCTCAAACATCCTTCTACGCAGTTGAATAAAGGGAGGCCAAAACTAGTATGTGTTAAAATTAATTTAAAGAAAACCAAGATAACCCTATTAAATTCCTTTCATAGATCGATCTTTATAAACATTGAAGGTATATTTTTTGTTTTTATTGAGTGTAATCCTTATTTGTCTAGTACTCCAATCACATCATGAACTTCCATGTTATATAGGAACCCAAATTGTTCCATAGAAATTGCTTTTGAGAGGATTTGTTTGAGTCTTCAAGTTAATACCTTTGTGATCATATTATATATTGAAGTGCAGAGAGATGGGGTGGATTTCATCAAAGGAACCAAGATTTTCCATCTTAGGAATAAGAGAGAAACTTTGCATTGAAGGAACCTAACACATTGCCTAATTATCTTGAATTTTCTACAATTTCCAATTTATCCTCTGTAAATTTTCCTTTAATATTCAAATTGGGGCTTAATAGTGCATGAAAATCTCTACTGTTAACCACACATGAATATATTTTATAGTATGCAGCATAATATAAAACTGAGAAATAAATCACAAAATCACATCACAATCTTGACACTATTATTTTGGGTATGGAAACCCACGGAAAAACCCAAGATGGGAAAAATGGTGCAACAATCAGATATATATTTTATTATGAGAAAATATGGAACTTTTACAATCAATGAAAATTCACCCAAACCCGATGAATGGAGTACCGGACAGAATCACTGGAAAAATACCAGCTAAACCTCAACACCCTCCTGTGTGAGTGTATGGCCCAGCTATACGAACCTCAGTGATCCTGTTGCTCGCTCCTCCATCTTCCCAGCTAAATCCTCAGCCTGACTTTCTCTCCCTGTTTGTATCATGTCTCTATCGGAATACAAGTGTGTGTCCTCTCCACCAATTTAATTATCTCTCTTTTATAACTTTAGGTAAAGCGAAAAACCTAATTTCACTTTCACTTTAACTAGTGTTTCACTAAAGTTAATTTAGATCACTTTAATTTATTTTCCAAAGTAAACTTAGGAAAAGCAAATTAAATACAATTGGTTTCCTAATTTAAGTCTTTTGCATGAGAGAACACATGCATGCGGGAAGACCTTCCTTGTTGTTTCTAGTTTAACACTCTGTCTCAACGAGGAAGGGATTCAGTAGCAACCCCAACTTATCCCTGAGATTCACAAAACTCTATCTGCAAAGTGCCTTGGTGAAAATATCTACCACCTGCTCATTTGTCTGTATGTGCTAAAACCAAATGGTTCCTCTCTGAACACAATCTCTCAAGAAGTGGTACCTGATGTGTATGTGTTTCCTCCAGTCATGGAACACTGGATTCTTAGCTAACCTGATGCGCTTATAAACCAATCCATACTCCATTGTACCTCTAATGTAGTGAAGTATGTGCTCCACAGCCGTCAAATGCACTCTTTGAGGGTCCACCGTGAACTGACTCAAAGAGTTGACTAAAAATCTAATGTATGTTCGTGTGTTGACCAAATACATAAGTGATCTGATAAGATGATGATACAGGGTAGGATCAAATCCATCTAACCCCGATGCATCAATATTCCTCTAGTTGGAAACTAGAGGTATGGACATAGGCTTGTAGTCCTCCATTCCGAATCTCTTCAATATCTCTACTGCATACTTCCCTTGTCCAATGAAGAAGCATCCATCTCTTTATCAAACCACCAAGCCCAGAAAGTAATTCATCAGACCAAATCCTTTCATCTCAAACTCCAATGTAAGGTTGGACTTGGAGTCTCCAATCAGCCTTTCATCTCTTGTCAAATATAGATCATCCACATATAAGACCAGTATGAGAGGCACCTCACATGTCAATAAGTACAGGTTGTGGTCAGCCTCACTCCACTAAAATCTCATCTCCCGTAGATAGTTGTCAATCCTCAAGTACCATGCTCGAGGTGCCTGCTTGAGCCCATAAAGATCTCGATGCAGTATGCATGCATGTGTCTCCTTGTTCTCCACATCAAACCCCTTTGGTTTCTCAATATATACCTCCTCCTCTATCACTCCATTGAGGAAGGCAGTCTTAAAGTCCATCTGATGAACTCGCCAACCCATCTCAGTTGCTAGTGAGATAATGGTCTGAATGGAAAAATACCTAGAAACAGGCATGAAGGTCTCCTCATAGTCAATACCCTCCTTCTGTGAAAACCCCTAATCCATGAAGCATGCCTTATAATTTTCCATACTTCTGTCTATTGCATGGTTCACCTTGTAGATCCATCTGGATCCCACCACCTTTTTCCCTTGTGGCCTCGGAACAACCTCCCATACCTGGTTTTCCATAATGGATTCATACTCCTCAACCATAGCCTCCTGCCACACATCATGTTGTGTAGCCTCCCAAAAGCTGGAAGGTTTAGATTTAATCAACTATGTCATTAGTGCCATGTAAATAAGTCTCTCTGGTGGTACACTACGTATAAAATATCTTTGTGGAGGATCTACCTGCCTAGAATCATGCACTGTGGACCTAAACCACTTAGGCCTTGGCCTAGTGTCTACATGTTGAAGTTGTTGTATGTTTGTTTCCTGTTGCATCTCATCCTCCCCATCAAGGATAGGAGGATACTGTCCACCTAACTCCCTCCAACTACCAGAGCATGTTCCTTGTGTCTATACCTATACCTGTAATATGGCTCCTCCAACTTTATCTCGATGTCCTATGTTGGATGTTTCTCTGCTGGTGAGTCGATAGATCTCTGCAAGGCTTTGTCTTCATCGAATTGGACATCCCTGCTCATAATGATCCTCTTTTGAGCAGGAATGTAAACTCTATAGTCATTCAAAGTCTCGCTAAAACCAACAAGTAACCCCTTCTCTCCAGAAGGGTCCAACTTCTTCCTATTTTCAGCATGAACATGAGAATAGCAGACACTATTGAATATGTGAATGTGACTAACATCTGGCCTAGTGCATGTGAAGACCTCCTTTGGTTTCTTCCTCCCCAAATTTGTGTAGGGACATGTGTTCTGAATGTACACTGCAATACTGTATGCCTTGGCCCAAAGGAATAGTGGAAATCCTTGATCAAATAGCATGGCCTTGGGTGCTCCTACCATAGTCATTTTGTTTCTCTCTTCAACTTCATTCTACTATGGGTTATGGGCCACAATTGCTCTTTCTTGATCCCCTCTAATGAACAATACTCCATGAACTCATTTGAGGTGTACTCACCCCCATTGTCTGTCCTTAACACCTGAATATTCTTTCCTGTTTGGTTCTCCACAAGATTCTTGAACTCTCAGAACCTCTCAAATACCTTTGACTTGGCATTCAAGAAATAGATTCAGGTTTTCCTGAAATAGTCATCAATGAAGGTTATGCAATAACTCTAACAATTAAACGAATGGAAACTCATAGGTCCACATACATAAGAATGCACCAAGTCCAAGGGCTCCTTAGACTTGTGCTCACTCTGTGGTAAATGCTTCATGATGTTCTTCCCCAGAGCACAACCCTTGCAGTGGTTATGCTTCTCCTCCTATACCCAAGGAACTCAAATGATAGCCTGTCTCAAGTGCCTAAGTGATCCATGGTGTAAGTGTGCCATCCTCCTATGCCACAAATCACCCTGACTACTACGGTTGCTGCTAACTAGAGCCTTTATAGGCTCAAAGTGTAGTCTATACACTTTCCCTATCCTTCTACCAATCACTCGATCCAAGCTCCTATCTGACCCCTTGGGCCTGATATAAACTCTATGGTCATGGAATTTCACTTGATATCCCTTGTCCTCTAGGGTGGAGACTTATATAAGGTTCTTGGTCAATCCTGGAACATATAACACATTAGTAAAACTGAGGGGTTTTCCAGACTCCCTATGAAATGCAATAGTGCCAACTACTTGTGCCTGATACCGTGCATCATCACCCAGCTGAACGTGGATCCTTGTTCCACCATCCTGCAAGTATCTAAAGAATATATTATGTCCAGTCATGTGACTAGATGCTCCACTATCGATGTACCATATATTGCTCTTTATGGTGCTTTCCATGCAAGATATCAAGCAAAACTCCTCATTGAAGTTCATGTTGAACTCCTCTACCTTTGTAGATCCAGCCATCTGAGTATTACTCTTCTTCTTCCTGCCTGGTCACTAGGAGGAAAAGTGTCCCTTCTTGTGGCAAATAAAACACTTGACCTTTCACACATCAAGGTTCTTCTTACCATCCTTCTTTCTCTTTGACTTACCCTTGCTCTTCCCTGTAAGGGCTAGATCGTCCTCATCCACAATATACGGGGCCCTACTAGATGAGCCTGATCCTTAACCCATGCAGGTCTCCTCCTGCACAAATTCATCCCATAGTCTCTTCTAATCAAGGAGATTCTCCCTAGCCACAACACCTTTGACACAGGTTTCCCATGGATTAGAGAAGCCATTGAGGGCTGTCCGAACTAGCTCCTCATCCTCAGTATTAGATCCAATAGCTTTAATCTCATCCATGATCTGTGTGAGCCTCATGAGATAAGGAACCACTCCTTCTCCCTTGGCCATCTTGGTGTTACACATCCTCTCTTCCAGCACTATATTTTGGTTCTAGTTATTGCTCTGGTACAGATTTTCCAAATCCTTCCACATATCTAATGCAGTCTTCTTCTTGGAAAGTTGAGGGACTATGTGGTCCTTCACCCCATCCAAGATGATCAACATGGATTTCGAATCAATCCTCTTACAAGTTGCTAAATATGTCGGATCTGTGCGTGCAACCTTCGTGGAGTCAATGTGCTCCTCTCATCCCTGACGTCCAGTATCCTTGTGATCCTTTCTTTCCATGTAGGAAAGTTTTGAGCACGCTGAATTCTATCCTCAAGTCTCAACTGCATGACCATACTGAAGTGTATCTATCAAACCCTATATCTAGAAGTCTAGGTTTTTGTATTCCTATAGATCTGCACCTGATCTATCACTGCTACTGCAAATCTCTCAGCTTTAGCTCGCCAGAGATCTGATACCATGTAAATTTTCCTTCAATATTCAAAATAGGGCTAAACAGTGCATGTGAATATCTACTGTTAACCACACATGAATATATTTCACAGTATGCAATAGAATATAAAACTGAGAAATAAATCACAACATCACATCACAATATTGACACTATTATTTGGGGTATGGAAACCCCCGGAAAAACCCAAGATGGGAAAACTAGTGCAACAGTCAGATATAGATTTTATTATGAGAAGATATGGAACTTTTACAATCACCTAGTAAATGCAGTACCCAGAAGAATCACTGGGAAAATCCCAGCTAAACCTCAACACCCTCATGTTTGAGTGTACGACCCAGCTGTACGAAGCTCGATGATCCTGTTGCTCACTCCTCCATCTTCCCAGCTAAATCCTCTATCTGACTTTCTCTCCCTGTCAGTATCCTGTGTCTATCAGAATACAAGTGTGTGTCATCTCCATCGATTGATCTCTCTTTTATAACTTAGGGTAAAGCAAAAACCCTAATTTCACTTTCACTTTAACTAATGTTTCACTAAATTTAATTTAGATCACTTTAATTTATTTCCCAAAGTAAACTTATGAAAAGTAAATTAAATACAATTAGTTTCCTAATTTAAGTCTTCTGCATGCAATAACACGTTCATGAAGGAAGACCTTCCTTGTTGCTGCTATTTTAACATCCTCCTTCAACCACTCATATAGCTCCTGAAATATGTCCATCCACTGGCCATTCGGTCCTATACTTTTATTTTTCTAAAAGGAAAACGTTGTTGCTTTTAATTCCTCTTTTGACACGTTTGCATACAAATCATTATTTACATCTTGATCTACCATTGTTGGAAAGAAATCAATAATACAAATATGTTTTACAATATTCGTTTTTTGGATCTAAGAAACACTGTGTGAAATGGGTTACTCTTAGCTCTACAATTTCTTAAGTCAACACCTTACTACCATATGGCTTAGGCATTTCCAACATCGTATTCCTATGTTTCCTCTATTTGTAACATTCTAAAAAATCATGTTGCTTTCATCTTCGTTTTCTAACCAAAGTTTCTACTCTTCATCCTTCATTTAACCTCCTCCCATTCTACTAAATTATTTTTATACTTCCAAAAAATTTGGAGCTTCTTTTTCTTTTTTTGAAAAGATACTAAATAGTATTCTCAACAAATAAATTTGAAATAAGTTCCCTTAATCTCAAACATGTCTCTCTAATATTTTTTATATTTTATTTGTGTTGGTTCACTCCTCCTTGACATTTTCCAGCATTTGAATATTAACACTAAATTGGAACATTTCTAATCCTTCATCCTCTTAATCAAATTTGCTCCACTCATGTTCACCCAATGAGATTAATTCTTAATATTGTAGCCAACAAGAGTTTAATTTGAATTAGCTTAAGGGTTTCTAGCCTTTCTTTTTCAATCCAACAAAACATTGGGATGTGATCTAAAGGAGCCCCCAATCCAATCCATAGTCTAAGATTGTATGTCCTTTCCTACTGGGTTCTAGACAACAAGAATTGATCCATTTTTCCAGACACCTTTACTCATTGGTCAGATTTCCTCCACTCATATTCACCCAGTGAGATTAATTCTTAATATTGTGGCTAACAAGATTTTAATTTGAATTAGATTAGGGGTTTCTAGCCTTTCTTTTTTAATCCAATAAAAAATTGGGATGTGATCTAAGGACCCCCCAAACTGATCCATAATCTAAGCTTCTTTGTCCTTTCCTATTGGGTTTTAGACACCAAGAATTGGTCCAATTTTGTTGAAACACCCTTCCAACCAGAATGAAAATCCCTCGTGTTGGGCTCATATCAGCATGTTCCATATCGCATACATTGGCAACTTTTATTTTGTCAAAGTAGAAAAATTTATAATGGGTCCATTTGTGAGGTCTCACCCCAAGCTTCCCCTTCAAGTAGTATGAAGTTGAAATCTCATCCCACTATCACACAACGTTTCCTTAGATCTTAATGGCTTAAGAAAATATCCCAAAAAGGTTGTATATTATAGCAAGTGCAATAAATGTTACACATTAACAAGACCATTCATAATTCCTTTGATATCATCTTAGTCTAGATGCCAAAGCGAGAGTGCTAAGTTTTTTGTAAAGAAAAAATTGTATTGCAAGTAGTCACTTGGCCTCCAAAATTACCTACAACTTCATTGGCACAAAATGACAAGCATTTTATGAAAGTGGAAAAAATACTTACACCTTTCTCCCCATTAATTAGTCTCTTGAATCAAAAGAACCTCTATTTTTTGGGTTTTTATTAGTCCCTATAGGCAATATTTGATGCGGATCCCCCAACCCCGTGCATCATTTTATAGGGTACAATAACCATATTATAACTTTTAAAGGGGTCTCCCTTGCTTTAAGGTCCCCTATCTATGGTCATTTGTTTTCCTTTGACAATTCCTCTTTCATATTTTTCTTGAGCTATTGAAATATGTGACTTTCTGCCCGCCGACAAATGCAAGGAATATTAACAAAAGTATTCTATATTCCACCCAATTCCTTACATGATTCACATATTTTGATACAAGCTTGGAAGATCTCATGAATTTGCTTCACTTACGAGGGAAAGGAGGAATTGGATTAGGGATAAGGCTTGTGGGGGGATCTTATGGGATTTATGATTATTAGCCTATTAGTTTGGGAATATTTTTGTACTATACCAGAGTTATGTTGATTAGGTTTTTTTATTTGATTCTCTTCTTAAACTAAGGAATTTGTTATGCATAATATAGAATCATCTAATCAAGATGGATTTAATATCATTACAACATTAATTGGGGAAGGAGAGGAGGACAATTCCTTCATTGTATACATTAAAGGTTTAGCTTGAGGTGAAGGTGCCTGAAATTGATTTTTCGCTTATGTTGAAGGTGAGCAAATACATTTTTTCTCTCTCTAAGTCCTTCCCCACAAACTATATATATTTTCTATGTCATTTTTTGTTATCGAATAAATCTACTCAATCGGAATCAAGCCAAATCTCCCTAGTCCAAGTGGATCTAGAACAAATCAAACACAGAATACAAACTAATTTCCTAGATCAAACAAAAATGCAAGATAAACGATAGATTGCTTACCTACAATATGCAAACCCTCTACTCTCTTTGTTGATCCAAGATACATAATCTTCAAATATTCAGCTGCAAAACCCTATCAAGCAAATGGAAACAAGAAAACAACATATGTGTATCCAAACATATAATTGATCTAAGCTAACAGTTAAGGAAGAAATCTCTAAACATTATTAACACAATAACATTTATGGAAAGAGATTTGTATTAATTTAATTAGGGAGATACATAGAATTACATGAGTAAGAACATCACAACCTAGCCTTAACGCTGCAATATTCCATCCAAAAATCCAAGCCAAGCCTCCAAAGCAAGATAACAGCCTCCCAAAGGATGATAGAGATCACCTAGAAATTCCACCAGCATAATAGTACCATAGTCCTTCCTCCCTTCCAAATGGAGAGAGGGTTTAATTTATAAGGCTAACGGGATAGAATACATTGAGGATTAGGAGGAGGGATCAAAGGGATCTTCCCTATAGGTTAGAAACTAAATGCCACCTTACCTAGATAATAGGGATAAAGCTCCACCTCATCCACCTTCGAGAAGGGTCTCAAAGCTCCATTTTTTTCCCTCAAAACGTCACCGATGCACTTAGTAGGAAGGGAAAAAGCACCGTCGATGCTCCTAGCAGTGGGAGACAGAGCACTGAAATCGACGCCCCTAGAAAGAAGGGAAAAAGCGCCTTCGGCCCACCTAGCATGAAGGATAAGAGTGTCGACCTTCCTAACGAGGGAAAAAAGCAGGAAAATATCAATCTCAATCAACTTTAGCAAAGAGAAATTTGGGGATTAGGCAAAGGGTTGACACATGGATCAAGAGTGTAATATTTCAGTGTAACAGAATTCCCCCCAAAGCATGAAGTTAGAGGAATACGATAGGTGAATGCTTTGTAAAGTGAATAAATCTAAGGAAATAATGTTGGATAGAAGTTGTTGTAGTACCACTGAATCAAATCTCATATGACTCATAACATGGTTGTCGACCAATACAATGCAAATCCATGGTAGTGAAGACCGACTGAACACAATCATGGCTACTAAACACAAGTGTAGATCCGTGATGAGACGATAACACAACCACGACCAATACAAAAGTGGATCCATGTAATATGACTGAAAACAAACTCCATCGTAACCTGGGTGAGATATCTGACAACCCAGGGTCTTCAAGCCGAACCCGCAATGATACGAATCTAACCATGTGATTACAATGTCTTGACATCGAACATGGTAGAAACCACTTGATTACTAGTAAATGATGTAAACTATTAACAAGTGCGAGGGAAATCACCATTGATGTCAATGATTCCCAAGGTATCTCAGTACATACCATCGAATGTAAATAAAGGACTTGGAGTCGAACACTCGATGATATCTTTCAATCAAGAGTCAATGATGAAAACTCATGTTGAAAGCGAGGTAACCTACCATTAAGGCATGCAGGCCCAAGGTACTTTACTTGGTTTCTAAGTCTAGTTCATGGATAAGGAGTTGAAGTCGACGGGAATACACTCGTCGAAGGAGGGCCATGATGAATCCGCCATCATCGACACAAAACATGATCAAATATGTTTTGGAGTAAAACAAACAGAAGAGTGATGTACAAAACTGACTCAGGGATGACCAACATGATAGAAGGTAAACTGACTGCAGATAGTGGGAAAAAACTTCTCTTGAACATGGGCATGGCATGACTTGGCATTATTGACACGAGAATGATACCAATCCCCCAATGCAACTGATAGTGAGAGTATTCTTGGACAACTAAAAGGAATAAGAAGACTCTAGGAATTAACAGGACTCGATGACAAAGGGATTACCCCAAGTACTGAAATGTATATGCAAATGAGTTCCATGTTCAAAAGTGACTATGTACTGCCATAACAAAATACAAACTCTTTCCTTAATTTCCCCATAATGATTGATGAGTGCCTCTTTGCTTTTTAACGAGCTAGAAAAGGGTAACAAACGCTCGATATAGCTCGTCTTTCGAACGAGTCCAATCTCATATGTTTTACGAACTTGAGAAAGGATGGGTTCATTCCCAAAAAATGGTCCTTCATCGTTTAATTTTACGAGTCCGATGAAAGCAAATCATTTGTCGTTTCATGTTTAGAGAGTCTAAAATGACTAAGAAGACTCCAAAAGGTCATTTTTTGTAAATAGGCCTAGTCGGTCCGAAAAAGAGATAACCTACCACCAACTAGTTGACCGTTCTGATACTTTTACAAGCATGAACGTAACAAGTTCTCTTGGAAATCTTTTTGTGTTTTTGAGGAGACTGAAAAGAGCTTAAATATAACTCCAGAACAAGTTTCCTTTTTCATAATCCAATTTTAACGAGTCTGAAAAACAATAAAACTATACTCGATACCTCTTCACTAAGTTTTTAACGAGCACGACAAAGGTATAAAAGGCACTCGAAACCTTTTTCATGTTTGAATCTAGAGCACAAAAAAGAGATAAAGTAAGCTCAAACCAGTTTTCATGTTTTAACTAGAGCACGAAAAATGAAAAGTAAGTTCAACACCATCTTACTGTTTTTAACGAGCTCAAAGATCGATTCAAATAAGGCTCAGGGTATCTGCTTCATTTTTTAATGAGCTTGAAACAGAGTAAAAACTATGCTCAAAATATGGTTTTATTTTTATGCAAGCTTGAAACCAAAAGGTAAACTATGTTTAACGAAACCTACTTCGTTTTTTAACGAGCTTGAAATAGAAAATGAACTATGCCCAAAAGGGTTGTTTCATTGTTTAGTGAGCTCAAAACTAAAGAAAGTATGCTCAAAATGGCTTCCATTGATGGGTGATTTCGCAACATGATGTCCAGTAATTGGTACTTTCCCCCAGTATAACTGTCAAGTAACTAAATCCAACAAAGGGTGGATGCATGCCCCCCAATCTTCGTTTCACCTGCTTTAAAAGAAGATGAAATGAAGGCTCAAATATTGAGTTTTGACACAATGGAAGGATATGTTTCATTTTTTAACGAGCTTGACATGAAATAGGAACTCTGCTCAAGGTCAGTTTTATTTTTTAACGAGCTTAAAACTAAGAATAAACACTGCTCAAGGTGATCTGTTTCATTTTTGCACAAGCTTGAAACAGAAAGTAACTATGCTTGTGGGGAGCTGTTTCATTTTTACGCAAGCTTGAAACAGAGAATAACTATGCTTGAGGAGACCTATTTCATTTTTACACAAGCTTGAAACAATAACTATGCTTGAGGACATCCATTTCATTTTTTAACGAGCTTGACATAGAATGGGAACTATGCTCACAGGCATCTGATTCATTTTTTAACGAGCTTGACACAGAAAGGGAACTATGATCACTAACTTGTTTCATTTTTTAATGAGCTTGACACAGAATGGGAACTATGCTCACAGCTATCTATTTCATTTTTTAACGAGCTTGACATAGAATGGGAACTATGCTCACAGCTATCTATTTCATTTTTTAACGATCTTGACATAGAATGGGAACTATGCTCACAATGTCCTTTCTAAGACAACATGATGTCCAGAGGTTGGCAGGTTTCCCCCTTACATAAGAAGCTAGCTATTTAACTCCAGTATGATATCCAAAGGCTAGAGCCATGCCCCCTGTTTTACCTATGATGAGAAGAATCTAATTAGAAGGGGAAGGAACCACAAGAACATGCGGGACATTCAGGGAAGTCTAATGAGTAGGAGTCATACGATGATCGGGTTTAATGAAGAAAAGTTGATCAATGGTCACAATATTCCCATCATGGGGAAAATACATCACTCGAAAGAGTGTGGACACTACAGCTTTCATGACGTAAACATAATCACGCCCAAGGAGCATATTGAAATTTAAGGGACTTTGGACTTCCATAACATCGATACAGACAGTTTTTCCTTCCAAAGTAATATGCAACTAAGGAAGGATCCCTAAAGGTGTTGTGGGTCTTTGATTAAAATCTAGTGTCTAAATCGTTAGCTGGCACAAGCAGAGGAGAACCTACAGCTTGCCAAGTAGTAGACGATAGAATACTAACAGAAGCCCCTTCGTCAACAATAGTGCGGAGTATGCTTTTAGAAGTAACTCGCATAGCTATCTGGAAAGGAACACTTGAATGAAGACGAGATTATGTTAAGTTACTCCAGTCAAAGGAAATAACCTCACTACTTGGAAAGGGTTCTGTCGAAAGAGACAAAATTTTCTCTTGTATAGAACAATCAGAACTAACTACGAAAACTTCAGCTTGATGGTTTTCACTCTCAATTAGAGGAGAGGGACAAGACGAAGACTACGTCGAAGGGACTACTTTAGTCTCAACACTCTGACGAAAGAGTGGGATCAAGTGGAGATGACATCGACTCGACCATTGTAACTTCACTTTCCAAAGGAAGAGTGGGATCAACCAAGGATGTACTTGAATCAACCACTTCAACTTCACTCTTCAATGAAAGAGTGGGATCGACCAAGGATGGACTTGGATCAACCACTTGATCAACCAATGGGATGTCAAGAGACAACTTATGATAACCGGTTGGAAGTTGTTGCTGAGGAATAGTAATATCTTCCAACAACTTTGAAGCTTCATCCATGCGAGGACAAAGGCAAGTGCGGTGCATATCCTTACATAGCAAGCAAGGATACCTAACCTTTCCTTCTCGACTCTTAACCAAAGAATCACTAGTTTATGGGGCGTCGTCAGCATGATGATCAGAGACTAACGACACAAGATGTTTGGACCACACTTTTGACACAAGGGAAAGCCCGGGATAGTCCTTGAGAAGGTGATCACCCTTGAAAAGTCTACTAGGGAACTTAGCTTTACGGGTGCCGAAAACAAGTACATCAATACCCCTAGCATGATGACTAGTGGCTGGTGGGATTTCAACATGAAGGTCGGAGGTTGGAGCGATGACCTTCTTCTTAGTGTTCCTCTTCTTAGTCTTCATTTTCGTCTTCTTCTTACCCTCTCGTTTACTAACATTAGAGTTTTCAATAGGTGAATAGGAAGAAAGGGAAGTCGATTTAACATCCGAGGAAGAAGACGAAGGGTTAACATGAGGTTGATGCTCATGCTGTAAAGGACCAGGATCCGACACAAAAGGTGCATTTGGTATGACAGGGTTGGAGAATAAACATACAGGTAATCCTATAGTCAATCTGATAAGGTTCAAAGTGGCTATGAAGGGAGGAACAACATCTCCACAGGGGGGAGAAACAAAAGACATACCTTGAAAAGGGTTTTCTTGACTGGTGGTCCCGGGAGAGTCTCCCATATCTGAACTCTCTAAGAATCTCTGAAATTCCACACAAGATGAAACACTACTCAAGTCTAAAAGCCATAAGCAAACTATATGAATAGGAGTGGATAAAAATTCATCTCTCTCACAGGATTATCAAGGCTTCACATTTCTGTGATGCGAAGACAGCCAAAAGGTTAGCTCAGTTGGTCACAAGAATCCTAAGAGGGTCTCCCAATATACGCTAGGTACAGGGGAGCTAAAATCAGTAGTAGTGTTGTCTAATGCACAACTATTGACAAGGGGCCTTTCGATATACAATCGAGTACGTGAAGTACCTTTCTATATACCTCAAGTGTACGTGAAAGGTCATTCGATATACCGATGGTACGTGGAAGAATCGTGCGAATCCCGGGTTGTAGTGCAGAAATATTAATAACAGTTGCTACATTTTACGACACCCGAACACATCACTAACTTACACAAAGTTACTAAATGATTTTAAACCTAAGCTAGCGTTAATTTTATCTTGAGCGGTTAAGTGGATGCATGATGTGTAGACAGGAAATGTAAAAAGAATGCAAATCCTAGCTACATGATAATGCACATTTCTCTTTCAATGAAAACTACCTAAGGTAGGGAAAGAGTTTTCTGTTAAAACAAGACAGAAATTAGAGATCTAAGAAAACCAAGTTCTATTCAAAGGAAACTATGAAGCTTTTAAAGATTAACATCAAATACAATTCTTGAAAAGACCTGTGAATACAAATAGAAAAAGAGAGAACACCTACAACAATCCATTCATTCAGAAATCAAAAGGAATATGACAAGCACCCAAACAACTCCAAAACAATCAAGAATTGATACAAAACAACTAAAACTCAATGACTGAGGGGAGGAACGGTTAATACTGGATCTAGGGGGTGTATAACTACCATATACAGCCTACAAACCACAATCCATCAAACCAAAACCCAAAAATGAAGGAAAATCACACTAAAAACTGAGATTCAAAGGGCGACGTACTTTCCTGTACTGCATTAGAGTACCTATGAGGGGTAGGCGCACTTGCTCCACTGCAAAAGAGTGCCTATGAGGGGTAGGCGCACTTGCTCCACTGCAAAGAGTGCCTATGAGGGGATCGTCGCACCTATAACACTGTTGAAGAGCGCCTATGAAGGGAAGGCGCACCTACAACACTGTGTAAGAGCGTCAACGGAGCACTTTCTCCTAAGGAAAAGAGCGCCTATACAACTAAAACTTACGACATTAAAAAGTGACCCTAGCAGTGCTCTATCTACATAACCAAGGTGTGCCGGTGGAGAAAAAGACATAGTAAAAGCCGAATTTTCTTTGGGAGAAGGGCATAAAGTCTGATAGTGACCCAAAGAGTATCAAGAGGATGCACGACACTCTTCAAAGACAAAATATAAAGGAGGGATGGTCTCTAAAGGCTAGAAAAAGGATTGATAAACAAAATGAAATCAGATCTATGTACATTCCCAGTGGATCTAGAACAAATCAAATACATAATACAATCTACTTTCCTAGATCAAACAGAAATGCAAGATAACAGATAGATCGCTTACTTGCAATATGCAAACCCTCTTCTCTCTTTGTTGATCCAAGATACATAATCTTCAGATCTTCAGCTGCAAAACCCTAGCAAGCAAGTGGAAACAAGCAAACAGCATATGCGTATCCAAACAGCATATGCGTATCCAAACATATAAAGGTCTAAACATTATTAACACAATAACATTTATGTAAAGAGATTTGTATTAATGTAATCATGTAGATACATATAATTACATGAGAAAGAACATCACAACCTAGCCTCAACGCTCCAATATTCCATCCAACAACCAAAGCCAAGCCTCCAAAGCAAGATAATAGCCTCCCAAAGGATGATATGGATCACCTAGAAATTCCACCAGCATAATAGTACCATAGTACTTCCTCCATTCCAAATGGAGAGAGGGTTTAATTTATAAGGCTAAAGGGATAGAGTAGGCTGAGGATTAGGAGGAGGGATCAAAGGGATATTCCCTATAGGTTAGGAACCAAATGCCACCTCACCTAGATAATAGGGATAGAGCTCCACCTCATCCACCTTCGAGAAGGGTCTTGAAGCTTCATTTTTTTCCCTCAAAACGCCACCGGTGCACTTAGTAGGAATGGAAAAAGCACCATCGACGCTCCTAGCAATGGGAGATAGAGCGTCAACATCGGTGCCCTTAGCATGAAGAGGAAAAGTGCCTTCAGTGCACCTAGCAAGAAGGATAAGAGCACCGACCTTCCTAAAGAGGGAAAAAAGTAGGAAAATCTCAATCTTAGTCAACTTTAGCAAAGAGAAATTTGGGGATTAGGCATATGGTTGACACATGGATCAAGAGTGCAAGATTTCATTGTAACATTTTCCCAAGTTCAATTATTTTCCAAAGGATCACATCACTTGGTCAATTAACTGTTGACTGTAACACCCCACTTTTGACCCCGTTTGCATAAAATGTATATGATGTATATGTTGTAATTAATCATGGTGTGGAGCTAAAGGCAAAAGTCCCTCCATGGATTATCGTTTTATGTTTTGGCGATTAAAAGTAATGCCAAGGGCATTTTGTGCTAGCTAAGAACATTATAATTATGGGCACTATGTACATATGCAAAATTAATTAAAACCCTACAACCAGCTATGTCAATGCAACATTAAAAGAGAAGGGGCATTGTCACATGCCCCAATTTGTAAAAACAATTTAATGTTATTGAGGAACATTATGTTATATTTTATGTTAAGTTTGTAATTGATGACCAAGTGGGGTCAAGGATAATTAATGTACTGCAGAATATTTTATTTATAAATAAATAAATGATGAGACAACAATTAGGGAAGTTGTTAAATGAGTGTTAACTGGTCACTTGGTGGAGGATATTGGGTGGAGAGTATACTAACAAGTGGTAGCATCCTCAAACTACTTCTAACTGTTGCAGGTGGCAACTTCCCTATAATTGTGGTCATGATTCCCCAAGAAAGTGGAATTGGAGCAGGTGGCTATTAAGTAAAAACTGACCCAGAAGACCTAGGCATTGTTATAAAACTACCCATTGAAAACAGCTGAGGCTAATCATTTTGTAATTGTGATCATTCTGAGTGAATGAAGTACACATGAGAAATTCGATGGAGGGGACTTGTTGAAGTGAGTTTGAGGGATTAACTGCTGAAGATTGGACTTGTGCAACTACTCTAGGATAAAGTTCTTGGTGCTGTGAGCAGGGCTGAATTACTTATGTAAATCTAGTCAGGTAACAGAAGGTTTTAAGGTTACATCCTTCACCCAGTACTCTACCAGGAGGACTAGGAAACAGGCTCGGGGGTTCTGAGAAAGTGCAGACTAAGCTTTCTCCATAAGTTGGTTGGGAGGAACATCCTCCTTAAGCTGTTGTCACATCATCCATTGACATGTTTTTATTTGTTCAGGTTTATTTATAGTTTATCTATTGTTTTCAAAAAAAGATTACTAATTTTTTTAAGTTATGCATGTATTGTTTTATTAGGGTTTATGAAGAAAAGAGCATTGTTTATTGATAAAATTATTGATTAGTAGATTATTTTTTAAAAAGTAGTGATATTGCTAAATGAAACATGAATAGAAAGAAATGATCACACTGTATTTTTCCACGCCTTTTATAAGGCAGTCCTCTAGTACAGCTGGTTGTTTAAGTTAGATAAGTAGATTTGTTTATTACTCTGTATGAAAAATGCAAACGATTACTTTTATAGTTTTTATGTGATTCGTTTACAAGAAAACTAGTAGTACTTGCTCTATCTACTGAAAGTATCTGTATTATCTAATTACATGAAAAGAATAGAGTATATATTAATCATTAGTAGTCATATTAATCACAGAACTATTACTAGTACTAATATTTTTTATAAACACAATAAATAAAGTTAAATAAACAAATATAGGAACAGTAAAAATAGTACTTAGGGTTTAACCTAGCTAATACTTCATAGGTTTTATAATAATTTATTCCAAGTTCACATTTACATTCTATTCTGAAATACAGATGCTTTTACTGTCACACCCTTGAGATTTACTTAGGGTTTACAAGAGATAGGTTTTATCCCTAAAAACAGACCTTCATACTCTTAATCTTAATATAAAATTTAACATCTGTAAATAATTAGTATTAAAAGTAAAAATACAATCAGAACTAAAATTATTTTTGTAAAATCCATCTCATTACAGAACTGTAGGTTATCCAAAGATCATAACCATAATGAGCAAAAAACAGAGTACTTAAGTCACCTGATAACATGTGTCCACCCAAAATTATTTTATAATTTGTGGGTGCAAGTCAATAGTTGGGTGCAGTTCCAATCTGCATTAAAATTATTAAAATCAAAACCTGTAATCATTAAAACAATGCAAATTTCTATGATTGCCAATAATGTATTATTACCATTGATTATTCAATGCTTCGTTTATCAACTATAGGATTAAGTTATAAATTTTCTTCTTTTGGGGTTTTATTTATAGATCAAGATAAGATAGTTATTTTGTTAACTATGTTTGATAAAACATAGTTAAAAGACACATGTTTAATATTAAACTATATTAAACAGGAGATCTAATGGTAGTCTTTCGAATTATTAGGGTTGGAGAGTAAAAATGTTAACTAGGACCAAAGCAATAATAAGATCTCCTATATTTTGTTAATCAACAATCTTATCTCAAGAGTTTACTAAACAAACTTGTGTAAAGGTATAGTTTATAGTTAGTGGTACACCAGGAAATCGAGGTGTAAAATACAAATAAAATGAAATCAAGGTAAAAACTGTAAAAGTTTTAAAAGGAGTTCTTTCAGCTAGGAAGAGAATCTTGATCCAAATGCAGTATGGAGTTGGGGACACAAGTAAAAGCAGTTATCATATTGATATAAGAGCTTCAATTTTAACTCTAAACATCTAAACAATGAATATACAGTCAAGAGTCAATATAGGTTTGTTTAAAATTTTGAGAAAAAAATTTAATTATAAAACCCTAGGATAAGGGTAAAAGTGATTTACATCTAATGAGTGTGAAGACTTAAGAACTTTTAGAAACAACTCTTTCGGATAAAATAGGCTAAATCTATAGTTTATCAACATAGAGTATATCTTTTATGTTTTACAAAAGATTCACATACTTATGATCAAAACTAAACTCCAAATGTTTTGACAGATCTAAACAAAAGTCTGAGTACTATATTTTCTTCCTAATTAAACTTTAGATCAAAACTGCTATAAGCGAATGAACAAGTATTCTTGGAAATAATCGTAATCAACCAGTAGATTGATTTATTTTGCATAGTAATTTGGTCATGCACTTAAACCCATGCAGATGCAGTTTGTGGTAATATATTTATGGAGTTGTGACGACTTAAATAAGATCAACGTTACCTCTTATGGAGACAAGCTGCATTTAAATATTCTAAGTCTAGCATCATATTTATTCTAGAGAAGTATCTTCTTGACCTGAACATATATATTATTTAACTTGAACATACTCTTACCTGTTAAACCCTGTAAAGAACCATCAGTCCCACTGTGTTAGCTATAAGCTAAGTAAGCCCCAATCACACCTAAGAAACTTTCCCCACTTGACAAAAGAAAACAATAGTATACTTAGCATTAGTAAAAGATAAAAAAAAATTCTACTTTCCGGAAAACTTCAATTGCTAAGTTGAAACAGTGCTAACACAGCTTTTAAATATAAGCCTTTAAGTTATACAAAATCTAATAAAGAAGTAATCTTTGTTTCTCTAGTAAACTGTTTAATTATCTGCTAACAACAAGTGGTACATTAGCAGTGACATTTGACATTTTATGTCACATGAAAAAATTTTAAATTTTGAGAATTTTTGAGTTATTACATGTGGTATCAGAGCATAAGGTTCAGACACTAGGCCTAAATGTGGCTCAACTTGTATATGAAAAATAATAAACTTAAACAAATATACTGATGTTATTTTGTTGTGAATGATATTTCCAGAGAATTTTGTTTTTTGAGTTAACCACAGGTATGGATAGATTGGAGGAATATGCTGATGAGGAGTCTCCTTACACTGAACGAAATAATTTTCAAAAAGAACCTATACAAGAAGAGATAACTAATAATTCTTTCGAACTACTACAAACAGTTAAGGAACTAAAAACAGAGATGGAATCGGCTAAAAAAGAAAATGAGATAATTATGAGAGCTCAGGAGGAGCTAAATCAGATTTTGATGGAAATATTTCATACTGAGGAAAAAGATAAAAGAACTGAGTCTCAAGATATGGGTTATCAGCATAAAGATAAAAAGACTAAACAAATTAAAATCGAAAGTAGCTCATCTTTTGAAGTGTATGGTGACTCACATAGACAAAATTTTCAATACACTAGTGATAGTAGTGAAGATAATCACCATACTAGGAAGAGAAAGTTTAAACCTTATGAAGAAATCTCTGGGGAATTCAAGAAAATCAAGCCACCAACCTTTAATGGTGAAACTGAGAAGGGGGAAGAGGCAAAATCCTGGCTGTCCGGGATGAAGAAATACTTCCAAATTTATAACTACTCTAATCAACTGAAGGCCAGGATGACTATTTATAATCTTACAGGGAAAGCAGATATTTGGTGGCAGGACTTAAAAAGAGTAAAAGGTATAAGGGAGAAAGATATTAATTTGAGTACATTTAAGAAATATTTCAAGAAGAAATTTTTATCTAAACAGTATTATGAGGAAAGGGCTAAGGAATTTTACGAGCTAAAACTGGGAACAATGAATATGAAAGAACTAAATAGTAAATTTCTAAGTCTGGTCAGGTATGTGTCATATATTATGGATGAGAAACCTAAGGTACAACGGTTTCTCGGTTGTTTACCTTATCTTATAAAAGACAGAATTGAGTATGACAATCTGAAAACTTTAGAAGAAGCAAAGAGAAAAGCGAATTTATGTTATGAACAGAATCGTAAAAAGGAAAGTATGACCAACTAGAAGGCCAAAATAAATAATAACTTTGAACAGAAAAATAAATGTTTTGTTCCTAATCGAAATTTTAAGAACAGTAACACCGGAAATTTTCCTAGTAAAAATTTCCAAGGGAACAAAAGTAATTCATAGACGAATCCAAATAATCAAGGGAATAAAGAATCTGCTAACAACCACAGTAAGTTTACAAAGAACTTTGAACAAAAGGAACCAGTAAAGTGTTGGGAATGTAATGGTCTGCATTATGCACCAGTTTGCCCCAATCAGAAGAAGACTGTTAGAAACATACACACAATATAGGAGGAGATGACCATTGGTGATCTAGCGAGGATAATGCCCAGGATCAACGCAGCATTAGAGAACCGGCAAGAAGACTATCAAACTTCCATGGTGCATGTGGAAGGTAAGATAAATCAAATACCTATATCTATTTTGATCGATCCAGGAGCTAGTTTAAGTTATATTTCTCCAAATTTGGTAGAAAAGTGTAAGCTCTCAGTTGAAAATTTTACAAAATCATGATTAGTTTAGCTAGCTACTGGTGCAAAGAGAAAATTAATTAGCTTTGTTAAGAATTGTGCAATAACTATGGATCAGTTTGAAACCTCTGTTAAGCTCAATGTGTTACCTTTAGGTTCATATGATATGTTAATTGGTATGGATTGGTTAGAACAGCATAAGGTTGTCCTAAATTGCTTTGATAAAACCTTCACTAGGGAAAGTTAATAAATGTAAAAGGGATCCCTAGGAAAACAACCATAAGGTAGATTTCTGCTTTGCAGCTTAAGAGAGCTGTTAGGAAGGGCTGTAAAGATTTTGCCATAACAGTAATTAATGAAGAAAATACTAACAACAGAGATAAATTAAAACTAGAAGATATTTCAATTCTAAGGGAATATTCAGATGTATTTCCAGAAGAAATTCTGGGACCGCCTCCGAAACGAGAATTAGATTTTACTGTTGAGATGGTACTTGGTTGTTATAGCTCAAAATGACACATCTCTACCTATGACCACTTTCCTATGTTTTCGTCGCATGTCGACACTTCATGAAAAGTCACTGAAAAAACACCTAACTTGGAGGACCCATATCTTGAGTTTGTAACACCATTTGACCTCATCTCTACACCATTGGAAAGGTATTTCTGTTAGCTAAAACTTTCCAAAAGACACCAAAGTCTGAAAATTCCTAGAAATACCCTAATAGTCATGTACTCCTTAAATACGCGACTTTCTACATTTCAACCCGCGTATACCTCCTCGTGTACGCGACTGTTGTCTCTGCAACCCGCATACACCTCCTGAAAATGTCAAAAAAATACGTATTTTGAAATTTGGGTAGTTTGGGTAGTTATGCAGCTGACTCCTTCAGTTGTAACTACTTTGTCTTCGACCATAACTCTTCTTTAAGCATATAAATAGAGGTAGGGAGGTCTATGAGAAGAGACTTGAATCTTTGCATTGTTATGTTGGAGGATTTGGAGCTCTCTTTGCCCACACCTTTTCCCTAGCGATCATCCACTTGTGTTGCAGAGCTTGGAGGCTGAGTTCCTTGGAGAAGAGAAGCAACAGAACCAGATCAAGGTTTCGTGATGTGCCAAACTTGAAGAGAAGGTATACTTGTACTTGTTTTCAAGATTAATAAAGATGTGATGTCCTTCTTCTTCCCAAATAATTGTTCAATGTGTGATTGAAACTCTATTTATGATCATATGATGATGTTAATCAGATCATTATTTCATATTTATTTGATTATCATTTGTTTATATGTGGTCATATTGTTTTGAGGAAGGTATAATTTGTTTTGCAGATCTCTTGGAGCGAGAGGAGCAAGAGGAGCAAGAAGAGGATTGAAGGACTGCTTGGATCAACCTTCATTTGGATAAGGTATGAACCATTCTAATCTATGAATCTTGTGTGTATTTACTTGCAGAACCATTTGCATCCACCTTTCAACCCCAGTATGTTGATGGCCTCTTAAACCCTAGCCATAGGATACTTTCCTTTACAACACTGGTGCAGTGCCCAACTCGAAAGCCCCTTATCGAATGAATATACTGGAATTAAATGAACTTAAGTCGCAGTTAAAGGAGCTCATTGATAAGAATTACATTAGACCTAGTGTGTCTCCCTGAGGGGCACATGTCATCTTTGTTAAGAAGAATGATGGAACTCTACGACTATGTATAGATTATCGTCAACTAAATAAAATGACTATCAAGAACAGATACCCATTACCCCGTATAGATGATCTGTTTGATCAACTACATGGAGCAACGGTGTTCTCAAAGATTGATTTACGATTTGGATACCACCAGGTCTGAATCAAGGATGAAGACATCTTTAAAATAGCTTTTAGGACTCGATATGGACATTACGAGTTTGTAGTTATGTCATTTGGGCTAACTAATGCCCCAGTTTTTTTTATGTGTCTGATAAATAATGTAATGCATAATTATCTCGATAAATTTGTGGTCATATTTATTGAGGACATCTTAATTTACTCAAAGTTTGAAGAGGAACATAAAGAACACTTAAAAATTGTCTTACAAGAGTTACGAGAACATCAACTATATGCAAAATTTAGTAAATGTGACTTCTTTAAAGATAAAATTCAGTATTTGGGTCATGTGGTGACTAAAGAAGGAATTTATGTTGACCCCGAAAAGATAAAGGAAATCGATGATTGGTTGGTTCCAAAAGACGTAACTGACGTCCGATCATTCATGGGGATTACTGGTTATTATTGAAGATTCATTGAAGAGTTTTCAAGAATTGAAAATCTTATAACCTCTTTGCAGAAAAAAAGGGAAGAAATTCGATCAAAATTAGAAGTGTGAAGACAGCTTTAAAAAGTTAAAAACATTATTAACCACCGCACCAATTCTAAGAATTGTTGACCCTAATAAAGATTTTATAGTATGTACTGACGCATGCAATGATGGTTTAGGTGGAGTGTTAACTCAAGAAGGACACGTCATTTCTTATGAGTCTAGGAAGCTAAAGGTTCATGAGAAAAATTATGCAACCTATGACTTAGAGTTAGCTGTTATCATACATGCCTTAAAAATGTGGCATCATCATTTAATCGGAAGAAAGTTTATGTTGATGACAGATAATAAAGGATTGAAATATTTGTTGGATCAACCTAACTTGAATGCTAGGCAAGCTAGGTGGTTAGCTTTTCTTAGTGAATATGATTTTGAAATTCAACACATTAAAGATAAGGAGAATAAGGTTGTTGATGCATTAAGTAGAAATGCAAAGCTGAATTTTACAGCAGCCATCAGCACTTACAAGATAGACTTGGAAGAATAGTTAGAAGATGGAATAGAACAAGATGAAAATGATTGAAAATTACAACCAAAGGTAAAAGAAAATTTAATAGAAAGTCTAAGTACAAGGTACAGCTTGAATGAAAAAGGATTATTATTGTATAAAGATAGATTATACGTACCTAATGTACCTAAGATTAAGCTGTTAATTTTAGATGAAGTTCATAAAAATCCTTATTCAGGGCATCCGGGTTATCACAAAACCATAACCATGCTAAGAAAGGATTATTTCTGGCCAAACATGAAAAATGAATTGGCAGAATACATTGCTAGGTGCTTTGAATGTCAGCAAGTAAAAACTGAACATCAGCATCCAACTGGGCTACTTTAGCCATTGCCTATTCCTAGCTGGAAATGGGAGATAATTAGCCTTGATGTTATCACAGGACTACCTAGAAATTAGAACTTAAATGACTTAATAATGGTAGTTGTTGATAAATTGAGTAAAGCAACACATTTTATACCTGTAAAAACTACTTATAAAGCTGCAAATATTGCTGATATTTTCTTTAAAAAAAAAATCGGTTGCATGGGATATCGAAGGTGATCATTTCAGACCGAGACCCTAAGTTTACAGGCAACTTTTGGAAATCTTTGTTTAAAGGGTTAAATACTACGTTAAACTTTAGTACCTATTTCTATCCTCAAACCGATGGACAGACTGAAAGAGTAAATCAAGTATTGGAGGATCTACTCAGAATGTATGTAAAGAAGCAGCCAGGTAAATGGGAAGATTATTTACACCTGGTAGAATTTTCTTACAATAATCATTACCAAGCTTCAACTAGATATAGTTCTTTTGAAATTCTGTATGGAAGGAAATGCAATACCCCCATCTCTTGGAGTAATCCAGTGGACAGGGTAGTATTAGGACCTGAATTATTAAAGGAGATGGAGTTAATTGTAAAATAGGTACAAGGTAACTTGAAAATTGTGCAATATTGACAGAAAATCCAAGCAGATCTTAAAAGAAATCCAAAGGAGTTCCAGATAGGTGAACATGTTTTTATTAAAGTGAGGCCTAAAAAGAGTTCTCTAAGGTTAGGTAGTTGTGCTGAGCTAGCGCCCTCGATATTGTGGTCCTTTTGAAATACTGTCCAGGATATGATAGGTATCATATCAGTTAGCTCTACCACCAAATTTAAGAGTTCACAATGTTTTTCATATTTCTGTATTAAAAAAATATGTACATGATGCTACTCATGTTATTAATTGGAATGATGTGCAGGTGGAACCCAAAGGATATTTTCTAGTGGAACTGGATTGTATCCTCGAAAGGAGGAAGATTTCGCTTCGGAATTGCACCATTGGTCAGGGGAAGGTGCAATGGAAGCACCTTAGTCCAGAAGAAGCCACCTAGGAATTGGAAAGTCATATGCGAGATGCATATCCAATTCTATTTCAGGAGAATTCTGAGGACAATGAATAAATAACATCGAGGACTATGTTATAAATTAAGGGGGTGTGTATGTCACATGCCCCAATTTGCAAAAATAATTTAATGTTATTGAGTATAATTATATTATATTTTATGCTCAGTTTGTAATTGATGACCAAGTGGGGTCAAGGATAATTAATGTATTGCAGAATAATTTATTTATAAATAAATAAATGATGAGACAACAGCTTAGGGAAGCTGTTAAATGAGTGTGATCCAGATGGAGATCGGTGGCCACCCACCTATTCCACTGGCTCAAAACAATTGTCCATTGTGGCAGTTTCCTAGTTATTTTTCGGCAATTTTTCGAGTCCTAAAATTCCGGGGCCGTTTTGAGGCCCTAAACGATGTTTTTGGAGATTCGGGGCCAAATGGTTGCCATCGGCATGCATTTGGCCGACCAAAAGTTGTAAAGCTTAGATAGACCTTTCCAACGAGCTATCAAACGCCCAAATCGGAGATCGTATGCAAAAGTTATGACCCCGGGAAGTTGACTGTTCAACTTACCACCTTGGGGCCGCAAACTTTATGACGGTTCATCTTCTAGGGTTACGTTTTGGGACTTTTGGGTTCTCATCTCATTCTTATTATAAATAGGCCCCTTTGGCCTCATTTTGTATTCAGCTTGGCACGAATGAGCGTAGCAGCCACATCTCTTCTCAGAGATAGCTACCACCATTCTAGCAATTGTATTACAGTCTGTTCTATTTCTACCATTTAATAGAATATGTGTTTACTGTATCTTTGTGATCTTTGCAAAATGTCTGTTATTATCATTCTGTATATGTTCTTTCATTTCGTTCACGCATAAATCCGGATCAGAGTGTTAACTGGTCACTTGGTGGAGGAGACTTGGTGGAGAGTATACTTACAAGTGGCAGCATCCTCAAACTACTTCTAACTGTTATAGGTGGAAACTTCCCTATAATTGTGGTCATGATTCCTTAAGAAAGTGGAATTGGAGCAGGTGGCTCATTAAGTAAAAACCGACCCAGAAAACCTAGGCATTGTTATAAAACTTCCCATTGAAGACAATTGAGGTTGCTCATTCTGGAATTGTGATCATTCTGAGTGAATGAAGTACACATGAGAAATTCGATGGAGGGGACTTGTTGAAGTGAGTTTGAGGGGTTAACTGTTGAAGATTGAACTTGTGCAGCTACTCTATGCTGAAGTTCTTGCTGCTGTGAGCAAGGCTGAATTACTGTTGTAAATCCAGTCAGGTGACAGAAGGTTTTAAGGTTACATCCTTCACCCAGTACTCTACCAGGAGGACCGGGAAACAGGCTCGAGGGTCCTGAGAAAGTGGAGACTAAGATTTCTCCAGGAGTTGGTTGGGAGGAACAACCTCCTTAAGTTGTTGTCACCTCATCCATTAACAGGTTTTTATTTGTTCAGGTTTATTTATAGTTTATCTATTGTTTTCAGAAAAATATTACTATTTTTTTAAGTTATGCATGTTATTTTTTTATTAGGGTTTATGAAGAAAAGAGCATTGTTTATTGATAAAATTAGTGATTAGTAGATTATTTTTAAAACAGTAGTGATATTGCTAAATGAAACATGAATAGAAATAAATTATCACACTATATTTTTCCACACCTTTTATAAGGCGGTACTCTAGTACAGCTGGTTGTTTAAGTTAGATAAGTAGATTTGTTTATTACTCTGTATAAAAAATGCAAATGATTGCTTTAATAGTTTTTATGTGATTCGTTTACAAGAAAACTAGCAGTACTTGCTCTATCTACTGAAAGTATCTGTATTATCTAATTACAGGAAAAGAATAGAGTATATATTAATCATTAGTAGTCATATTAATCACAGAACTATTACTAGTACTAATATTTATTATAAACACAATAAATAAAGTTAAATAAACATATATAGGAATAGTTAAAATAGTACTTCGGGTTTAACCTAGCTAATACTGCATAGGTTTTATAATAATTTATTCCAAGTTCACATTTACATTCTGTTCTGAAATACATATGTTTTTATCGTAACCCTTGAGATTTACTTAGGGCTTACAAGAGATAGGTTTTATCCCTAAAAACAGACCTTCATACTCTTAATCTTAATATAAAATTTAACAGCTGTAAATAATTATTATTAAAAGTAAAAATAGAATCAAAATTAAAATTGTTTCTATAAAATCCATCTCATTACTGAACTGTAGGTTATCCAAAGATCATAACCATTATGAGCGAAAAACAGAGTACTTAATTCACCTAATAACACTGTAAAAGTTCCAATAGTATAAATTACTGTAAATCATTTAAATTATATGATATCTTAAAAATTAAATTATACTGTAAACAATTTCATAGAAACAAAATAAAATAAGTGTAATGGCCTATGGCCTTTTATAAATATCGGCCGAGGATCAAGCCTGTTCAAAATTAAACTATACAAATTTAAACAGAATAGTAAAATGAAACAATAACCATTACTTTTCATTACAAGTAAAAACCCTATATCTATTTACAAGTCTTGTTGAGTAAGACAGTGGTCGAAACAGTATCATAACGGCTTAAGCCGAGTGTGAAAAACATAACTTTTTTTTACATCTTCCAGGCCGTAAAGCACTTTCAAGAAAATCCCAGGTCACGGCTGCTATAGCCTTCAAATTTTCTTGCCATAATACCCTCTAGGGTTTAAAAGTCATACAAAAACAAAACAACAAGAAGTAACAACCTAACAAGTAAAACCCAGGCCGAGTCCATAACTAGCAGCGAAGTATTCTCATCTTTCCAACCACCATAATACCAATGCAGGAGAAACCCTTAGTACAACCGAGGCTTACCAGGGTTTGCACTGTTGAAGTTGAAGGAACAAGCTCGCTTCCAACATCCAGAAGTGTGAGGAGGACATGCACAGAGCAACCATTTGTTGGTGTAAAATATTTATAATGTAAATAATAATTTTTCCAAATTTCCTTATATCTTGAATAAAAACCAGGACATGCCTTACTTGTTAACGCTTTCATTTTGTAGAAGCCGAGAATGCACAGCCCTTAGGCCAATTCGAGGGAAATTTGGAGAGTGATGCCTTAGAAGTTAATGTGCTGTAACAATTGAAATACCCTAAGTAAGGATTTGGAAGGAAATGAGCAACACCCCAACTTGAACAAGGGACACACATAACTTAGAACGTTGTTCTCTGGGCTGATGTGGAACAAAAATCACAGTCCTCAGCCTGGTGAAGGAAGTTTTTCCCATGCACCTTACCCACATCAATAGTTAATACATAAAAACCAGTGTATACTTCTCACGGGATCGAGCTCGCAGTGATTTTTTTTAGAACCGGGAGGTCAACAAGGAACAATGGCAGCCACGAGCTCGCAGCTCAACCGCACCAGTCGAGGGAACCTTCTCTTTGAAAAATGAAGGGTAGGGTTTTGTTATAATTCAACTTATCTCGTGGACAATAAAAATCTCCACGTGTCCACCCAAATTATTTTATAATTCATGGGTGAAAGTCAATAGTTGGGTGCAGTTCCAATCTGCATTAAAATTATTAAAATCAAAACCTATAATCATCAAAACAATGCAAATTTCTATGATTGTCAATAATGTATTATTACCATTGATTATCCAATGCTTCGTTTATCAACTATAGGATTAAGTTATAAATTTTCTTCTTCTAGGGTTTTATTTATAAATCAAGATAGTTCTTTTGTTAACTATGTTTGATAAAACATAGTTAAAAGACACATGTTTAATATTAAACTATATTAAAAAGGAGATCTAATGGTAGTCTTTCAAATTATTAGGGTTGGAGAGTAAAAATGTTAACTAGGACCAAAGCAATAATAAGATCTCCTATATTTTGTTAATCAACAATATTATCTCAAGAGTTTACTAAACAAACTTGTGTAAAGGTATAGTTTATAGCTAGTGGTACACCAGGAAATCGAGGTGTAAAATACAAATAAAATGAAATCAAGGTAAAAACTATAAAAGTTTAAAAAGGCATTCTTTCAACTAGGAAGAGAATCTTGATCCAAATGCAATATGGAGTTCTGGACACAAGTAAAATAAGTTATCATATTGATATAAAAGATTCAATTTTAACTCTAAACATCTAAACAATGAATATACAGTCAAGAGTCAATATAGGTTTGTTTACAATTTTGAGAAAAACATTTAATTATAAAACCCGAGGATAAGGGTAAAAGTGATTTACATCTAATGAGTGTGAAGACTTAAGAACTTTTAGAAACAACTCTTTCGGATAAAATAGGCTAGATTTATAGTTTATCAGCATAGAGTATATCTTTTATGTTTTACAAAAGATTCACATACTTATGATCAAAACTAAACTCCAAATGTTTTAACTGATCTTAACAAAAGTCTGAGTATTATATTTTCTTCCTAATTAAACTTTAGATCAAAACTGCTATAAGTGAATGAACAAGTATTCTTGGAAATAATCGTAGTCAACCAGTAGATTGACTTCTTTTGCATAGTAATTTGGTCATGCACTTAGACCCATGCAGATGCAGTTTGTGGTAATATATTTATGGAGTTGTGATGACTTAAATAAGATCAACATTACCTCTTATGGAGACAAGCTGCATTTAAATATTCTAAGTCTAGCATCATATTTATGCTAGAGAAGTATCTTATTGACCTGAACATATATATTATTTAACTGGAAGATACACTTACCTGTTAAAACTTGTAAAGAACCATCAGTCCCACTGTGTTAGCTATAAGCTAAGTAAGCCCCGATCACACCTAAGAAACTTTCCCTACTTGACAAAAGAAAACAATAGTATACTTAACATTAGTAAAAGATAGATTTCTTTTCTACTTTCTGGAAAACTTCAACTGCTATGTTGAAACAGTGCTAACACAGCTTTTAAAGATAAGCCTTTAAGTTATACAGAATCTAATAAAGAGGTAATCTTTGTTTCTCTAATAAACTATTTAATTATCTGCTAACAACTAGTGGTACATTAGCAGTGACATTGGACATTTTATGTCACATGAATTTTTTTTTAATTTTACGAATTTTTGAGTTATTACAAGCATGATTTTCCTAAGGATGGGGCGGGGGGGTATTCAAACCTTGGGGCCAATGGGGAAAAGCCAAATGTCAGCAAAAGAACCCAAGATATTGGTCAACCACTTCCCTTGTCTTAATCACAAACCGATTTAATTCCCCATGAGATTGGTTGGGGCATTTATTGCCTTGAGGTACGTATGCATGGGAAGCCATCAGTGATCTGCAAGATTGTCAGTCATTTGACCACACGCATGCCTAGAGAGGCATATCGCATTCAGTTCCTCATGTGGGTGGAGGAAACCTCATTCCACTCTCACGCAGTTGTTTTTCTTCCTCATGCGAGAGAAATCTTAGCATCAGGGAGTCACGTTCTGATTTTCCCTTCACGATTTGTTCTGGTGTCTGGTTTTACTTCATGTTGGGGTCGTTCTCATCATTCTATGCAGTTTGGGAAATAGTTGTTGTTTTCTCCATGAATTTTGGGTGTTGTGAGTCATTTTTCCCACATTAGGGCCATAAATGACTCTGGAAGTCGATTGTTACAACCTGAGCCGTGTTGTCCAATCGCCATACCCGATTTGGCCTCTGTGGTGTGTTTCCCTTCACTCCCAGAACCGAGATTGTTGTGTGTACCTAGTTGTTTGGTATTTGGATTTTTTTGGGAGTGGAAATGGGTCTGAGTCTGCTTGATAAACCTAGTGGAAGAAGGAACCTCACAAACATAGATTGTTGGCTGGCTTTCTTCTTTCCACACCCTGAATAGCACTGGAAGGGAAGGCATAGCCTAAGGCACTGTGCAGCAGAGAAGGGAATGCTTCCTTGTGTTGGGTTTGTAGATGTTTTAGAAGTCAGGATAGATGTGGTGCAGGTGTCCATGGCTCTTTGGTTGAGCTCATTAGCTTAGCAGTCAATATTTCCAGCTTCTTTATAGCCTGATAAACCTAGCTGTATTGGCTTGGCTGAGTTTTGTGTATCCTTGGCTATGTGTGAGCCTGCTAGTGTTCCCTTATTCCTTGTGGAAATCATGCCCAACTCGGGGGTGGAAGTGCTGCTGAAAGATTGATGAACACACTGGCCTATGGTTGGGTGTAACATTGCAGCGACGTAGCTGGTTGCAGGACAAGCTTCTTCTAAGATAAGTATCTCTTGTCTATTTATATCAGCAATGGTATTTGTAGCTTAATGATGAATGATGAACAGGTTGAATGCTTAAATGTGTTGAATGAATGGATTTTTCTTCCACTGTATGCTAAATATTTATGCATCTGTCAAGGTTTTTATTTCAATGCATTTTATTATGATGTTTATGGGGCTAGATTTCCTGGGTTAGTTACTATCAGTCACGTCCTCTCCGTCGAGTAGAGGGGTGGGGACGTGATAGTGTGGTATCAGAGCCCAAGGTTACATCTTTGGGCCTCAATGGGCCATGAAGAGTCAACCTATGTGTCCAGATGACAGCATACACAACAGAAAAATTCCAAAATTTTTCTAAGTGATTGAGCATTCTTCCTTGTCGGCTGAGAAAGCTGAAGTGAGCTAACCATAGCAGATGGATTTTGAGAATCGAGTCACTACATAGCGGCGGTAAAATGTTGGAAACCTTTTTTCAAGCAGCGGACGAAACGTAGGGATCGAGCCAATGTGTGGTGATGGGGAAAAGAAGATCAGAGTCGCAATGGTGGTTGAGAAAGGTTGAAGGAAAGCTGCAGCAGTGGGTGGGTTTCCAAGAATGCGTCGATTGCTGCATTGTTCGAAGGGAGCCGCAACGGTGGGCAACAACTAAAGATCATTCTGTTACAGCGAAAATTTTGGTGGTTTCTTTTCATCGTGGCGATGGGTGTAATTATAAGAATGAGCTGCATCGGCAGATAAGAACTTGCAAAGGAGCCAATGAATATCAGTCGGGTCAAGCTGATGTGCGGCGGGTGAAAGAGAAAGAATGAGCCGACAAAGCAGTGGGCGGAAGAAGAAGAAAGAGCCGCAACGACGGAGGAATGAAGAATAAGATTCAGTCGCAGCGGCGGCTAGAAAAGAAAGAAAGAGCTACTACGGCAGTGGAAGAGAAAAGAAGGAGTCGCTACGGGAGCGAAAGAGAAAAGAAGAAGGAGCCGCTACTGCAGTGGGTGAGAAAGGAAGACGGAGCCGCAACGGCGGCGGGTGAGAAAGGAAGAATGAGTCGCAACAGCGGTGGGTGGAAAAAGAAGATGGAGGCGACGGCGGTGGATGGAAGTTAAGGTTTGAGCCGATGAGTGTTGGTTGAGTTGAGCCGACGAGCGGCGGGCGAAAGTTGGAAATCCAGCCACAACGGTGGGTGGAAGCTGAGAATCGAGCCGATGAGTGTCGGTTGGGTCGAGCCGACGAGTGGCGGATGAAAGTATAAATTTTTTTTGATGTAGCAGGCAACTCGATCAAAAAAATCGGGTGAAGTTGACCGACATGCATCGGGCAAAGTTGGGAAATGGAGCCAACATGTCAGAGGAAAACATAAAAAATTTCCGAAACAAGGATTTTAGTAGGTTTTCAGAGAGATCTGCAGGGGCCAGAAAGATGGGAAAATGGTAGCGTGTTTATGCACCATATTGCATGAAATCAAAATATTTACAAAAAAAAAAAAGGGCGTTTCCCTCGACCCGCCCTGCAGTGGCGGAAGNCCCCCTTGACCCCCATCGTTCTCTTGAGACAATTGTTGTTTATGAAAGAAAATTCAGTGCTTTGGGCAAAGCTGTCAATGTATGATTTTTCCAAGTGAAGGTAAGTAAGGTATGATTCATGTGAATGTTTTGCAGCTAACAATTGTGTTTATTAACACATTTTCCAGAATCATAGTCACCTTCAAAGGCATCATTCCAGATAGTGCAGTTGGGTAAAGTGAGTTGTGTTTCAGTCATGAGAACCTTCATCATGAATGGTGCACAAGGTCCCTATGAGCACAAGGAAGATGTTATGGGAAAAATCATCCATGTGGGAAATGCCGAGACAGAGTCTAATGAGAGAAGATTCCAAGATACTCCCCCAGATTTTGTAGCCACCATGAGAAGCCTAAGGGTGGAGATGCAAAGTTACAGGGAAGTTAATGAAAGATTGGTTAAGGCTCAGGAGGAGCAGAATCAGTTGAATGCAGCCATGCTACAAATTTTGATAGACATCCAGAGGTGGATGAACTCTGGGGGCCAGACAATAAGACCAGAAGGTAGTAAGAGTGACACTAGAAGAAGGAAAAGATCTCCTAGTGAGTCATCTAAATCTGAAGGATCCACTAGGGACTCAAGCTCTTCATCTCACGGGAATGAGAGGAAGAGGAATTACAAGAACGATTCACGTGATGAATTTAAGAAGGCAAGTCCCCCTACCTTTAATGGTGAGATAAAGAATGGACAAGATGCTTAATCTTGGCTTCTTGGGATGAGAAAATATTTCCAAATGCAAGACTATTCAAGAAATATGAAGGCTAGGGTAGCCATATTCAATATGAATGGAAGGGCATCCATTTTGTGGGAGCACTTCAGGCAAGTAAAGAGGATCAGTGAAAGGAGACTTAAGTGGAAACCATTCAAGAATTATTTCAAATACAAATACCTCTCTGACAGGTCTTATGATGACAAAATTAAGGAGTTCCATGAGCTGAGATTGGGACAACAGACAATGAAAGAATATGCAAACAAGTTCCTAGAAATTTTGAGGTATGTCAGGTACATCAAAGATTAGAAGGTGAAGATTCAGCATTTTCGGAGTGGATTGACTCAGTATTACAAAGACATAATTGAGTTTTATGAACCTAGAACTCTGGAAGAAGCAATAAGGAAGGCTGAGTATTGCTATGAGCAATGCAAAGGAAAACCTGATTATCATAAGCCATGGAAGGACAAAAAGAATCAGAAGTCTGACCAAAGAAAGAAAGGTTTCAAACCTTCTAACTTTAGGAATTAGTAGAAGCATCCACCCCAAGTTGAGAAATAGCCAGCTATAGTGATGGGAGAAAATCCCAGAGAACCATAGCAGAACAGAGGACCACTCCAATGTTCGAAATGTGGAGGACCCTACATGCGCATGAATTGTCAACTTGAGAATGAGAATGCAAGGCCAGCTTACAACATTCAAGAGGCAAAAACAGTGGGTTAAGTAGCAAGGGCTGTCCCTAGGATATATGCAGCATTAGAGGACTTCCAGGAAGATCACCAATCAACTGTGGTTGAAGTTGCAATTAAGATTGTTGAGCAATTTGTTTATATTTTGATTGACCCTGGTTCTACTCGCAGTTACATTACTCCTAGAGTAGTGGATATTTGTGCTTTTAGGAAAGTAAAGCATAGCAAATCTTGGTTAGTTCAGCTAGCCACTGGAACTAAGAGAAAGGTTAGTGAAGTGGTAGAGAAATGTCCGTTGGTCATGAATGGATTGGTCACTTGTGTTGATCTGAATGTTCTACCACTTGGTTCCTATGATGTTCTCATTGGAATGGATTGGCTAGAAGATCACAGGGTAAAGCTTGACTGCTATAATAAGACTTTTGAATGCATGGATGAAGAAGGGAACCCAAGAGTTATAAGAGGCATTATAAAGGTGATTTCGGTTAGGCATATTTCAACAATGCAGCTGAATAAGTGTTGTAGAAAATGTTGCAGAGTGTATGCAGCTCATATTTTGGAGTCAACAGAGAATGAAACTCCTAAGTTGGAGGACTATTAGGTGTTGCAGGAATTCAAGGATGTGTTTCCGGATGAGATTCCAGGGCTTCCTCCAAAGAGAGACATTGATTTCATAATTGAACTTGTGCCAGGAGCAGCACCAGTTTCCAAGACACCCTAGAGGATGAGTACACTAGAAATTCTAGAGCTAAAGATGCAACTGCAAGAGTTGTTGGAGAAGAAGTATATAAGGTCGAGTGTGTCTCCTTGGGGATCACCAGTTATGTTTGTGGAGAAGAAATATGGTACACTCAGGTTGTGTATTGATTACAGACAGTTGAACAAAGTCAACATAAAGAACAAATATGCTTTGCCTAGGAATGATGACCTCTTTAATCAAATGAGAGGAGAAAAGGTATTTTCAAATATTGACTTGAGGTCTGGTTACCATCAGGTAAGAATCAAGGATGAATACATTCATAAGACAGCCTTCAGAACAAGGTATGGACATTATGAGTTTGTAGTGGTACCATTTGGTCTCACAAATGCACCAGCTACATTTATGTGCCTTATGAATAGTGTCTTCAGCAAGTATTTGGACAAGTTTGTTCTTGTTTTCCTTGATGACATTCTTATCTATTCTAAGAATGAGGAAGAGCATGAAGAACATTTGAGGTTGACATTGCAATTACTCAAGGAGCATAAGTTGTATGCAAAGTTGAGCAAGTGTGACTTCTATAGATATAGGATTCATTATTTGGGTCACATTATCTCAAATGAGGGCATATCTATAGACCCTCAGAAGATTGAGGCAATTATGAATTTGCCTACTCCAAGGAATGTGACAGATGTAAGATCTTTTATGGGACTTGCAGGATACTATAGGAGATTCATTGAAGGATTCTCCAAGGTTGCACATCCAGTCACTTCTTTGCAAAAAAAGAGAATAAAGTTTGAATGGATACCGAGGTGTGAAGAAAGCTTCCAGTAGTTGAAGAATCTTCTCACAAGTGCGCCAGTATTGAAGATTACAGACCCAGAAAAGGATTTTGTGGTGTGTACTGATGCATGCGGACAAGGGCTTGGAGGAGTCCTTATGCAAGACAACCACATAATATGTTATGAGTCAAGAAAGTTGAAGGAGCATGAGAAGAACTATGCTACTCATGACCTAGAACTTGCAGCCATAGTACATGCTCTCAAGATGTGGAGGAATTACTTGATGGGAAAAAGATTTGAGCTAAGGACAGAACATTGTGGTCTGAAGTACTTGTTTGATCAGCCAACGTTAAATGCTAGGCAAGCGAGATGGTTGGAGTTTTATGTGAGTTTTATTTTGAAATCAAACACGTAACATGAAAAGAGAATAAGGTAGTTGGTGCACTCAGCAAGAAGGTGCAGGAAATGCATGTGGCATCTCTTAGTATTTGTCAGTCAAATTTGAGGTAGCATATTTTTAGTCATACTGCTGAAGATGAAATGTATGTGCGGGTAAAAGACAAGTTGCAGCAGCAAAGCCTTGGAAAGAGGTATGAGGGATATAAATTGGAAGAAGATGGACTTCTTACTTATAAAGGCAGAATTTATATTCCAAATGTAGCATATTTGATGAGAGTTGTTATGGATGAGATCCATCAAGCTCCATATTCTAGTCATCCAAGATATCAGAAGACAATTGCTACAGCTAGAAAGCAGTATTTTTGGCCAGGAATGAAAAAGGATATGGCCAAGTATATTTCAAGGTGCATGAAATGTCAGTGGGTAAAGGTTGACCATCAACACCCTACAGGTTTGTTATAGTCTTTGCCAATTCCAGAATGGAAATGGGAAGTTATTTCCATGGATTTTATTACAGGATTGCCAATGACTTGGGGACAACATGATTCCATCATGGTTGTGGTGGAAAAGTTGACAAAGGCAACACATTTTATACCGGTTAAGTCTACGCACAAGATTGATGACATTGCAAAAATATTCATGAAGGAGATTTTCAAATTGCATGGATTGCCTAAGGCAATAGTCTTTGACAGAGGTGTGTAGTTCACTTCCAATTTTTGGAAGGGTTTGTTTGCATATTTGGGTACAAAGTTGAAATTCAGCACTGCCTACCATCTTCATACTGATGAGCAAACAGAGAGAGTAAATCAAGTGCTTGAAGACATGCTTCGCATGTATGTGATGGACAAACCAACCAGATTACTTACACTTGGTAGAATTTGCATATAACAAGGGGTAGCAAGCATCCTTAGGGATGAGTCCATATGAAGATTTGTATGGAAGAAGGTGTAGGACACCAGTGACATGGGATAATCCAGTGAACAGGGTTGTGCTTGGGCTTGAATTGCTCAAGGAAATGGAGCAAGAGGTTGTAAAGATCAGGCAGAATGTGAAAGTATCCCAGGACAGACAGAAAATCTATGCAAATAAACATAGGGTGAACAAAGACTTCGGTGTTGGGGATCATGTTTACCTCAGAGTGAGGGAAAATAAAAGTTCCTTGAAGGTCGGAATTTGTGCCAAGTTATCACCTATGATATTGTGTGTCGTTTGAAGTGCTCGAAAGAATAGGGCCAGTTGCATATAAACTTGCATTGCCTGTTAGCACTAGAGATCATAATGTTTTTCATGTTTCTTTGCTTAAGAAATATGTACATGATCCTAACCATGTGATTCAGGTGGAACCCAAGGGAGAGTTCCAAATCGATCCAATGTGCATCCTCGACAGGAAGGTCACAATGATCCGCAATCAGGCCATAGGGAAGGTAAAGGTGCAATGGGAGCACTACGGTCCTGAAGAGGCTACGTAGGAGCTGGAGGATGCCATGCAATTGGCACATCCATTTTTGTTCGAATCTGTTGAACACTGAAGGCAGTACCAGTGCAGCATTTTGTTCAATTTTGTAAAGCAATGAGGACAGTGCTATTGAAGGGGGAGGGGATTGTAACACCCTAGTTTTGACCTCGTTTGCATTAAATGTATATGATGTATATATTGTAATTAATCATGGTGTGGAGCTAAAGGCAAAATCCCCACCATGGATTATCGTTTTATGTTTCGGCGATTAAAATCAATGCCGAGGGTATTTTGTGCTAGTCATGCACATTATAATTATGGGAACTATGTACATATGCAAAATTAATTAAAAAACTACAACCAGCTATGTCAATGCAACATTAAAAGAGAAGTGGCATGATTTTCCTAAGGATAAGGGGGGGGTTATTCAAACCCTTAGGGCCAATGGGGAAAAGCAAAATGTCAACAAAAGAACCCAAGAGAGTGGTCAACCACTTCCCTTGTCTTATTCACCAACCGAATTAATTCCCCATGAGATTGGTTGGGGCAGTTATTGCCTTGAGGGACATATGCATGGGTAGTCGTCAGTGATTGGCAGGATTGTCAGTCCTTTGACCACATGCATGCCTAGATAGGAATATCACATCCAGTTCCTCACGTGGGAAAAGGAAACCTCATTCCACTCTCATGCAGCTGTTTGTCTTCCTCATGCAGGAGAAAACTTGGCCTCATGCAGTCGCGTTCTAATGTTCCCTTCACGATTTGGCCTGGGGTGTGGTTTCCTTCACGATGGGGTTGTTCTCATCATTCTACACAAATTGGGAAATCGTTGTTGTTTTCTCCATGAATTTTGGGTGTTGTGAGTCATTTTGGCCACGTTAGGGCCATAAACAACTCTAGAAGTCGATTGTCACAGCCTGAGCCATGTTGTCCAATTGTCATACCCGATTTGGACTCTGTGGTGTGTTTCCCTTCACTCACAGAACCGAGATTGTTGTGTGTACCTAGCTTTTTGGTCTTTGGACTGTTTTGGGAGTGGAAATGGGTCTCATTCTTCTTGATAAACCTAGTGGAAGAAGGAACCTCACAGACAGAGCTAGAGGGTTGGCTTTCTTCTTTGCACACCCTAAATAGCACTGGAAGGGAAGGTATATCCTGAGGGACTGTGCAGCAGAGAAGGGGATGCTTCCTTTTGTTGGGTGTGTAGATGTTTTAGAAGTCAAGCTAAATCTGGTGCAAGTGTCCATAGCTCTTTGGTTGAGCTCACTATCTTAGCAGTGAGCCTTTCTAGCTCCTTTATAGCCTGATAAACCCAACTGTGTTGGCTTGGCCGATTTTTTTGTATCCTTGGCTACGTGTGAGCCTGCTAGTGTTCCCTTATTCCTTGTGAAAATCATGCCCAGCTCAAGGGTGGCAGTGCTGCTGAAAGATTGATGAGCACACTGGCCTATGGTTGGGTGGAACATTGTAGTGACGTAGTTGGTTGTGGGACAAGCTTTTTCTAAGATAAGTATCTCTTGTCTATTTTATATCGGCAATGGTATTTTTTGCTTAATGATGAATGATGAACACGTTGAATGCTTAATTGTGTTGAATGAATGGATTTTGCTTCCGTGTATTCTAAATATTTATGCATCTGTCAAGGTTTTTATTTCAATGCATTTTATTATTATGTTCATGGGGATAGATTTCCCGAGTTAGTTACTATCAGTCACGTCCTCTCCGCTGAGTAGAGGGGTGGGGACGTGACATTGACTCTCCTCCACCACCCTACTTACCTTTGCTTCCATTTAGGGGTTTCCCTCTATTCTATAAATATTTTGAATTGCACCAGTTATTTTGTTGAAAACCCCAATTTGGAGAGTCATTGAACACCTAGATTTACTTTTCCATATGTTCTACACACTTAGCCATGAAAAGGAACCCTCATATAGTCTTGCTACATGTTGTAGGTTCATATTCATGTTTCAATTGCAATCAAGTCTACAAGACATAAAAAGACCAAGATTTAACTCCATGTCCACATTATGCATTCCATGGATTTTACTTTACCATTTAAAGTTCAATCATGTTTTATTCCTTTGAATCTTCTAAGGTCCTTGCCCATTTGTCTCATAGTAAATTAATTACATCGTTCAAATAGGGGGGGCTATAATTTTTACCCACAAATATTGTAGGTTCCCTTTCCCCTTTCTAGGGTCAAAAGTGGTGGCCATTACTTTAATAATAGCATTGAATTACTCCATAGCTATTGTCCTCAATTAATTCTAATCGTATCCATTATCAATATGAATGTGAAGGCTAGCTAGTGCCTCACCATAATTAAATAGGCAAGTGTGTCCAAATAAAGGTTTCCATACTTTTATATGTATTGCTTTAGTGACCATTTTAAAATGTATCTTCCAAAGGATTTCCCAACCATACTCACTTCCTAAAGCTTAAGAATGTGGGTTAGAACTATATCCTCCCCTAGCATCATTTTTACCCTTTCTTGGCATAATTTTACACAGTTGGGTTTCTTCTAGTGATACCCCATCTTATGTTTCCAACAACCTTAACCCTAATCTAGGGATTCCTTATTCTAGATAGACAAATGCTCTTCCCACTCATTTGCATGCTTAGTTTTGTGTCGTAGGGTGTTTACCCCTCCGTTACAAGGTTTCTTTCTCCATTGTGTGTTTAACCTTCATAGGACTTGTGATAATAAAAATATATATATAACATTCTATAAGATAAGATATTGATTCATGCATTTTGAACTGTGTATGATCATTAAAATCTTCATTAACTAGTGATCAAGAGGACATTGTAACAATGCCTAGTTCCTTCCACTTTGATAATACTTGATAGCTAGAATATTTAATTGAGGCCCACTACTCATGTTGACAATAACTTCTACATCAACTAGGTAATGCACCTCCAATTGGCCCTTTGATCCTAAATTTATGTAGTTTAGAAATCATCTAAGGATGAGGGCAAGGTTTAAAATGTTTTGATCCATCACTAGATTGAAGTAGGAAAAGCCAGGTTTGGAATATTCTTTAGGACTTAAAGATCTCAAAAAGCACTTTTGGTGAAAACATGATCTCCCTTTGCCTTTCCCTTTAAACCTATTAGAATTTCTTTTGCAAAAATGCCCATTTCCTTTTCATCTAGTGGGAATGAAAAGTAATCCACCATATCATCATACGTCCCCATCATGTTAACATTTCCATCTCACACTCTTCTCCCTCAAGACCTAAAACCTATTGCATGTCCTCAACTTAAGTACTCTACTTCCCCTTTAGAGCATATATCCAACAAAGTTTCTTTATTTATGTATTTTTTATATGAAGTTGAAATTTGTAAAAAAATAATTTGTTGTGACCGTAATTTTCCATTGCTTTGATTATAATATGTTAAGGTTTAACATTATGTTATTAAATGCACCCTTCACTCCCCATCTCCACTTTGAAATGCTCATCTCCACCAACAACTCTCCACTTTGAAATGATCATCTCCACATGTGACTCTCCACTTTGAAATGCTCATCTCCACCTGCGACTACATCCTCATAAAAATATGATAAGAAGGTGAAAGTGTGCAGTATACACACCTTAATCCCAACTCCATCCCCGTAAAGGTGAGAGAGAGTGTGTGATGTCCCCGGGTTTGACCCCGGTTACATTAAAGGTACATGATGTATATATTGTAATTAATCATGGTGAGGAGCTAAAGGAAAAATCCCCACCATAGATTTGGTTGTGAATGTTCGGCAATCGGGATCATTGCCGATGGTATATCGTGCTACCTGGCACACTATAGTATTGGAATCATGTAAATATGCACATCAAATAAAATAAACCCACAGCCAGCTACAACGGTGCAACGTTAAATGAAAATGGCATGATTTCCTAAGGTTAAGGGGGGGGGTTGTCTAACCGTGGGAGCCTTTGGGGGGGAATCCATGTGTCAGCACCCTGTTTGTTTTGCTCACCTTCCCTTGTCTCATCCAACCACCACTTTAATGTTCTGCTGAGTTGTTGAGGCAGTTATTGCTGGAAGTGGAGGGTGGCAGGACTGTCAGTCTTTGCCACACGCTCACTCAACCAGTCGTCTCTCCACCTTCACGTGGGTAAGGGAACCATCACTATGCCACTCTCTTGGCCATTGGGGTTCAGTCTCACGCAAGGACGCGCAGCTGGCCGGTTCATCTTCCTCACGCAGAGTTGAGTTAAGAAGGGGGTGCGATTTCTTGAGGGGGGTTCGCCTTTCTCTCTCTCACATCGTTTTACCAGTCGGTGGTTGTGTTCTTTCCTCCTAATCACGCATAGAGTCGACGTTTGTTGCCTCCATTATTGCCGGACTGTGAAGGATCGTTGTGGTTTTTTGTTGTTGTTCGTGGGCTGTTGTTTTCCACATTTTGTTGGCTACGATATCCCTTGTGAATTAGCTATTGTAGGTTGCATGTTTTTCCTTCTGTCCAGGTTGAGAGTTTGTTTACTCTTCCACTTTCAGGCTAAGTAACTTTGGCTATAATTTCTTGTTGAGGAAGATTGTTGTTTCCCCACATTTGACGACTGAGTTGCCGGTGTGATTTGGGTTACTGTAGGTTGTGGTGGAGTCGTTTTGGCAACGATAGGGCCAAGAACGACTCGGGGATTGTCTTCCCCTGTCTAAGCTGTGAGTTTGTGTTTTTCCCTGTCGATGTTGGGAGTTTGGCTTCCTTCCCATTTGCGGACTGTGTACTGTTGCCATTGTTCGTTGGGGTTGTTGTCTTCCCTTGGTTTCGGGTTGCTTCTTGGTTGCTAAGGCTGCAGACGTCCTTTAGGGATTGTTGCTGAGTTGTTTTGGCCATGCTAGGGACAAGAACAACTCTGAAGCGTTGTTTGACCTGAACTGTGTTTCACCCTTTTGTTTGGGGTTGTCACCCTATTTTCTTTACCTTCTTCACAGAGCTGTGAACTGTTTGTTTTACTGCGGCATGCAGTGGTTGGTCTTTGGACTGTTGAGAGTAGAATTAGAGGCTAGGTATGCTTGAGAAAACTGGTGTTTGGAGCCACTTAGACAGAGTTAGACTGCTAGCTTTCTTCTCCACAACCCTTGAAGAGTATTGGAAGAGGAAGTCCGAGCCTGAGGGACTGTGAAGCAGAGAAAGGACTGATTCTTGGTGTCAGGTGTGTGTATGTCTTAAAAGTCAGGTTAACTCTAGTGTGGGCGTCCTTAACTCTCCATTGAGACCACCAGCTTAGCATTTAGTCTTTCCTAGCTCCTTAACGGCCTGATAAACCCCACTGTGGGGGCTTGGCTAATTTGTGTACCTTGGCTATGTGTAAGCCTGCTTTGACCCTTATTCCTTGAGGAATCATGCCCAGCTCGGGGGTGGCAGTGTTGCTGAGAGATTGATGAGCACGCTAGCCTATGGTTGGGTGGAACGTTGCAGCGACGTAGCTGGTTGCGGGACGAGTTCTATTAGATGAGTATTCTTGACTATGACGTCTCTGCATTTGTATTTACTGATTAATGAATATGATAAACATGTGGTATGCTTGAATGAATGTATGTTTGCTTCCGCTATGTATATGAAGGATTATGCATCTTAGTATGTTTTATGTTTAATCTTTTTATTTCAGCGATATATGCCTGTTCAAACTTCATGAGGCTATTTGCCCATATGTTTGGTGTTAGTAACATCCTCTTCACCTGTCAGAGGGTCGGGGACTTTATAGAATGGTACATTTCAAATGCACACATCCACCCCATATCTTGGTATTAGAGATCTATGATCTAATATTTTTTGAAAATGCTTTCATTGTTTATGGTTGAAAGCAAGGCTCTTCCATGCTTTATATATTTTGTATGAACAATGTAAACACATTTGGCAGAGTACACAAAATTGTAAACATGATTTTATGGGTATGCATAAACATAACACAACTTAAATTGCGTAAAATATACATTACCTATAAAAAAATGATTGTATTCGTGTTATTTTTATTATTATTATTATCTAGGTTGAAAGCGTTTTTTGGTCTTTGAGAATACCTAAAACTTTGATTGGCTTAATGTTTGTCTTCCTTGAATGTAAGAGTGGAAATCTACCTTCTTACAAACCACCAATAGGTCATTTAGTGGGTATAGTTTTCCTTGAATAATAGTGAAGAGCCAATCCGCATTTACATATAACAACAAGTGATGGTTGTCTTCACTATATATTCACAACTAAATTATAATAAGTTTTGCCACCTTGAAAACAAAACAAAAAAGCCATTAAAAAAAATACAATAAACAAAAATTTATATTAAAAAATAGGCATAACATCTATCCAAAAGTACCTAAAACCATTAAGAACACTACATCAACCATATGGCTTAACATGACCAATCTTAATTAGTTTTTAAAATTAAATATAAAATTAAGAAAACAAACTTTATATTTAGTAGTATTAATATAGAAAATATGGAGAAACAAATATA
>LPNX010380141.1:228089-292927 GCA_001517045.1 Pseudotsuga menziesii
AATGTGAAAATTGAGTTGATTAGCTTGAATGGTTGAATGTTGTGAAGTGCATTGGATATCTCCATTCGAGAAAAAGTCCTAATATGCATTGCATGAAAAAAAAATCAATCTCTTAATAAAAAAATGTGAAAGCATAAACATTATATATATATATATATTTGTTAGTTTTCAAAAAGCTTATAAATGCCTTGCATGGCTTGTTTCTAGGCCAAATAAAATTAAAAAACAAATAAAAATAATTTTATAATAATGAAACTATCATAAAATTATAAAATCAGTGTTATAACTTATAGCATTATATCAATCCCTAACCTACATGAATAATGAATCAAATCTAATTCAAATATCATAGACAATAATATTTATTCTCGTCCCAAATTTACTAAAACCCTCACATCAAATGTACGAAAACCCTCCAACATAAATGACATTTTTTATTATCATTTACTTTTTAATATCATTTCATTTCGATTATTATAATATAAGAAAGCACTGAAAGACAGATTTAAAGTTAGTGGCATGTGTGACACTTTTATTACTTTTTGTTTGTATTCTAAGGAAAAGTAAGACGTGATGGAGATAGATAGAATTGTTTGTATTTTTTAGATATAATATAAATTTTATTAGAAAATAAAAATTAAATTAAATTAATTTTTTATAATTAACAAAATTTAAAATTTTAATAATATTTTAAATATATCATTAGATAAAATATAACACATAGATTTCTCTTCGTCACCTCTCATGTTAAAGTGGATATTTTAAACACATTATTTTCTACTCTTGAAAATAACATTATTTAGATTTTTATTTTTCTATTATTTGTGGTTTTTAAATTTTTATTGCTCAATTACATCATTATCAAAAATAATTATATAAACAAGACACCACTCTGTCACTGTGAATACACATTATCAATCACTGTGAATACACAGTATCATTTTAATAATTTATTTTCAGTAGTTTTGTTCTTTAAATTAATGGTGAATAGATTTTTTTGTTGGTTTGGAAACAGAATATCTAGTTTATGTAATTATACTATAAGAATGTAATTTTGATTTTATTTTTGAATAAAATTAATGATTTTTATAAATAAATAAAATAATGATTTTTAAAATATATATATATATATAATACCTATCAAATATTTAATAAGGTGGTGGCAAAATCTATAATTACTTATTTGTAAATTGATATAAAAAGAGTCATCGTTGCCCAAAATACAGGTTGTTTGTAATAAGGTAGAATCTATGATAACTTAGTTGTCAATTGATATAAAAAATAGCCATCACCGCCTAAAATGCAGGTTGATAGCTGGCATTGGCTGATATCATAATAAGGTAGACTTGGGAGTAAACTAAACTTTAGATGATTTGAACATTTCAAGTGCTTTCTGCTGGAATCAGACGATGTGATTTGTTGTTGAAATTGTGAATTTCGTTGCTAGAATTGCAATTTTGATTGCAAAAATGGATTCAGTGTCTCCAATTACCTCTAGGGCATCATGAATATGCAATTCTAGCAACTCAAAACTGTCATTTATCACCTAGAGTTTGATTTACTCCATCCATATACTTATATTTCTACTAAATACCTTTAGGTGTTAGGTCTGTAATTTTGATTTTAGTTTTGAATAAAATTCATGATTTTTATAAAAATATATATATAATTTTTATAAACAATAGGAAAAAAAAAAGATTTTCTATCGAATATTTATAAAGGTGGTGGCAAAATCTATAATAACTTAGTTTTAAATTGATATAAAAAACAATAGTCATCATGCCCAAAATACAGGTTGTTTGCAATAAAGGTAGAATTTATGATAACTTGGTTGTCAACTGATATAGAAAACAGCCATCACTGCCCAAAATGCAGGGTGATAGCTGACATTAGCTGATGATTATAATAAGGTAGACTTGGGAGTAAACTAAACTCTAGATGATTTGCACATTTCCAGTGCTTTCTACTGGAATCCAACGATGTAATTTGTTGTTGAAATTGCAAATTCTGTTGCTAAAATTGCAATTTTGATTGCAAAAATGGATTCAGCCTCTCCAATTACCTCTGGGCCATCCTGAATATGCAATTCCAGCAACCCAAAACTGTCATTCAACGATTTCAACTAGATTTTGGCTAAAAAACTTACCAAAATTTAGATACAAATTACCTAAATTTTAGTTTACTCCATCCATATATTTATATTTTTCCTAAATACTTTTAGGTATTAAGTCTTTTTTCCATCCAAAAATAACAAACTTAAACTGTCTTTAAGTCTTCCCTCCATCCCAAGAAAAAAAAGCTAAGCTTAAAAATACAAACTTTTAATTAAATATTTAGTAAATTTTCTTTAAAATATTTATATAAATAAATTTTGTAATCACTCCTAACCCACACCCCCACCAAAAATGCATTACTGCATTTGCTTTTGGAAAGCACAACCCAACCAAACATGGTCTATTCTTTATTTGCTATTCAGCTTTGGCTAAAAAGCTAACCTATATGCGGCAAAGGCACAGACCAATCCACCAATATTGAGGAAGCAATTAATGCAATGCCCACTGACCACTTTCTTTCCTCATTATTACTTTTGCCACCATTATTAACTGCGCACTTCATTACCTGCCCTTTTGCAATACACGTAGTACAAATTCATTTATTGACTGCCAGAGTGCTCCTCTCCAATACCAACAAAATGTAATTCATCCTCTGACCACTTTCCCAATTGCTCTCCTTTATATATTGTCAAATTGTCAATACCCATCATGAACGCCATTAATTTCAAGCTATTAGTTAAACAAATCAGTCACCTACTCTAATTAACTTCACGTCAATCTATGTCAAAAGTCTAAAGTCAATAGACCAATGGAAAATATTAATTATTTGCTACAGGGCAGATTCCATGACTCTATGTTCAAAATTAATGGTGTACAATCACACAAAATAGAATCCGGAGATGCAGAGAGGATTAAAAAGAAAACAGAAACCTTTTCCATGCTCGAATTCCACAGAGTATTTTTGTAAAGCAGCCCAACAAGATATCAGGACTGTTTTCACATCACAGCTCCATTTAAGGTCTGTAAAGAACAAAAGCCAAAACCTCTGTCCAGTGCCAAACAAAGGCCCAAGGCGATGGAGAAAACCGCCATGAATATCAAGCTGTGCCTGCCATGAATATGTCTGATATTAATGTGTACTGGTAACTGAGACCAATTAACCAAAGTGTCAGTGTCAGGTCAGAGGCATTCAATAAGATAGAGCTATTTGTCCTATTAGTAAATAATTTTAATTCATGAAATGAATGTTAAGTTTGTCTGGTGTTATGGTGATGCATAAAGCATGGCAAATGGCAAAAATGCATTCTTCTATCACATTACTAATTTCACTTGAAATTAGATTACCATTTAAAAATTAAAATAAAAATAGTCGGACACTTTTATCCACAAAATTTATGGGGTGCAGGAGCGCTGTAAGTGGCAGTGGTAAAGAGACAGGTTTAATAAGATTAGTTGTTCCAAGATTGTTCCTAGGTTCTCGTGGCGAAGCAATAGGCTTAATGAGAATATAATTGTTCTTGAATAGGTTTTAATGGGAATATAATTGTTCCTAGCTCGAGCAAAATGTAATTGTGCATTTACAAGTGGCAAAGTGATGAGTTTAATGAGAATATAATTATTCCTGGATAAGTTTAATGACATTATAAATGAGAGGAAAGTGCAACAGTCCAAGTACGTTGACAGTACAATTGTTTTTACGGGAGGCAAAATGTAATTGTCGAATTATGTTTCTTAATGTTCTTAATTGTTATAGTATGTTTATTGGATGTAATTTGGGTGATTCGGAAGAATGATTGTTACCTTCTCTATCAAAGTTTAATTCTTACCCAAGTTTAATTCTCTTAAGTGACATGATACTCTCTTAAGTGACATGATACTTTTGTGAGCCTCTATGTAATATTTGATATGCTTGATGATGTAATATTGGCCATACCTTGATTCAGTTTGAATAGAAGTGTGTTGACATTTTCTATGGAATAACCCTCTAACAAATAGTAAAAAATAAATTGTTACAACTTTACTTACTTTCTTTTCTTAAATCCCTTGGTATTGGGTTTTGTAATCTGGTTGGTTGATCATATTAATCCTTCATTTCATTTCTTAAGAAATTACTTTATTATGAAGAATTTTCCATAATTCATTTCATGAATATATATATATATATATATATATATATATATAATTGACTGCAACAACTAAAAACCAATGCACAGATTTGGAACTGTAACTGTTTATTGGAACATTGCTAATTATCACACTTGGAATCACTGCATTGAAGATAATAATTTAGAGTCGCATTAATAAAGATATTAAGGGACTGTAATTGTTTTATTTCGATGATTAACTGTGCCACACTTGGGAATTATACTCCATTGAAAACCTTAATAGGCGATAAGTGGATGGAGTTACTCCATTAAAGATTAATAGGCAATAAGTTACTAGATGGAATATTACTGGGCAATAAGTTAATGGGAATGGGAATGCAATTGCTATGGGAGGATGGTAGGCTGCTACACATGAAATTATTACTCGTTTGAAGAATAAGTTACTGGGAATGGGAATGGGATTGTGATTGTTATGCGATTTCCACAATTTGTAATTGTTATTTTCATTGAAGATTTATAGGTTAATGGATCTGTAATCATTTTAGAAAGATAGTTGACTACCTCTATATCAGAAAATTAATTTATGAAAAATAATAAGTTAAGAAGTTGTCTAGAAACACAACACTTTGCACTTTCTAGGTAGGAATTTTGGTAACTTGATGAAGGCAGAGTTCCACTAGATCCGAAACTCTGCTCAATTTTTCAAGCATTTAGGTCTATTTAAACTGTGCCAAAACTTCAGAAATAGAAATCCACTCTCCAGAAAAGAATCCAACCACTTGATGAAGGCATAGTTCCACTAGATCCAAAACTCTGCTCCATTTTTTCGAGCATCTAGATTTGGTTTAAACTGTGCCAAAACCCCAGGGGCAAGATTTCCATAGTGGAACTCTTCCTCCCCTAGAATATTCACCATTTCCATGGTGGAACTCTGCCTCCCCTAGAATTTTAATCAGAAATATAAAGTAACTCCGCCAGAAACAGAATTTGAAAAAAACTTAAAAAAAAAAACCCGCAAAAGTGCAGTGTTGTGGTTTTATACAATTTTCACAAGTTAATAGAAAATAGTAAACGGCGAACTGTAATGGTTCCTGCACTCAGAATTACCTCTTCGGTGAGTGAAACATAGTACAAACAATAAAAGGTTGATGGGTTAGTGACACCATTACCTCTTCGGTGAGTGAAACATAGTACAAACAATAAAAGGTTGATGGGGTAGTGACACCAGCGTGGATGGCCCCATCCAAAAAAAACAACGTGTACATACACATCTTATAATGGTTATAGGAAATAAATTTAAGCAGAGTCATTACAAAAACTTCAAAAGAAAAAATATAAGAAAGTACAAATGAATCCCAATAAGAGCGCTGTAGAGATCCAAATGGCCCCCGGAATATATAGGAGAGAATATATAAAAAAAGTACATGTAAAAAATCCAAAAAGAGGGCTGTAGTGATACAAGATGACGGAGTAGAAAGAGCTCTCAAACCATTTGGATCTCTAGGAATCTAAAGAGTAGATAGCACACTCAAGCTGGCCAATGACCCTTTGGTAAATGGGTGTCAACTTGATGAAATTCTATCATTCAAATAGGATCTAGAAAAATAGCTTGTGACGTGATGTCAAATAGGATCTAGAAAAATAGCTTGTGAGGTGATATCAAATAGCTTGTCAGGCGATATCAAATAGGATCTAGCCATGTGATGTGAGAAACCATAGAAAAATAGCTTGCGAGGTGAGGAACCATAGAGGATATGCTTCTCTAGAAGTAGTGTGTAATTAATTAATCATAACAACTACAAGCCAGAAAGGATCCCCATACCACCACTATTGTATCACATCAACCAAACACCTACACCCCAAGGGCAGCTTGGGCTTAGCAAAGCTTTTGATTCAAGTAAATGCCTCGTGAATCCCCTTTGTCTTTCACAATCTCTATGAACCAAACACCTACACACCCAGGCTACACAATCTCTATGAACCAAACACCTACACACCCAGGCTAGCTTATAGATATTAGCAAAGAAAGGTTCTGTTGCAAACAAGAAAAATACCTCATGAAACCCCTTTGCCTTTCACAATTGCTGTAAAAGTCAGATTGATCTCAAATTTTCAATCTATATATCTACAATATAGAGGAAGTGGATAGGATCCAACTGCAGCCCAGAGTACATACATATAAAAGGCTGTTGTACAGCCATATAAAACAAGAAAATGGACAATCAAGCCCCTGTTTTGAATGTATAGGGCATGGCAATAGAAAAAGACCAACAAAACTGCTCAAACATTATTCTCATTTTAATATATGAAGGTATGATCTTAAACAAAACTGCTCAAACATTATTCTCATTTTAATATATGAAGGTATGATCTTAAATGAACGACTCGACAACCATCAACCATCTATTGCAAATTTTCGAAATACGAAATGCATTTTATTCAATCATATTTACCATAACAGCAGCCAGCCTTCAGAAACAATCTGAATATAGACAAGGCACGGTATTCAATCTAAAAGGCCCAATCAACATCTATAAGATTTTCAATACATAAATACCATTTGTTCAATCATGAAAGCAGCCTTTACAAACAGAAGCCCCTCGTCATCACAAAAAACCGAACAAAGGAAAATACAATTAATAGCTAATAAGATTTCCTTCTTTCATCCTGCAAAAGAAATTCAGACGAAATATGTCGAAAGATGAAATACTCGCATCAATGGATGGACAAAAAATGGCTTAAGCTCATTAGGAAGTGCACAAGTGCACACAATTGTTTAGCATATAAACCTATAATTATGATAGCAGTTATCACAATTCGGTGAGTCAGAGTTGAAGCTGGCTCAGCCTTAGTTTGCTTGCATTAACATCATCATCAACTGCACCCTGCCGCTCACCATATTCATGTCCATCAGCTTCTCCATGCTTGATTGATTTAATATGCTGTTCCCCTCGGTCACATGGTAGGCGCCTGGGAGCTGAGCAGACAGGTATTACAGACCTAATGCAGACAGCAGGGGCTGGATTCAGAGATGGCACAGCAAAGTTTGAAGCTAGAATCTGTGGTGCATCTTCTGGCCTAATCCTTCTAGGTGCAGGAGGTGCCGAACATACTGGAACCGCAGTCCTGATTCTCACAGGTGAAGCCCTTGACGTTAGAGGCATTAGGCATCTGGAATCGGAGGAACTGGGGCTGCCTCTATATGTTGTGGATTGCTGCTGTTGAAGGGCACTGAGATTTGGATTCCTATAGCTGAAATTCTGAGGAGTTTGCATTGAATAAGACGACCTAGATGAAGTATTCATAGACCCAAATGCAGAGTTTCTCCAATCGATCAATTGGTATCCTTGAATTGCAGCATTTTGATCTCGGTTTGAAGTGTCTGCCCCATGAAGCCATTCGTCTTCGTCTCGTTGGTGTTCCTCCAAAGGAATTGGGATCTCCTGTCTTTCACTTCTTTTGATTTGTAACCTCATTGGAGGAAGCTTGCAGTTGTCCATGACCATAGTATCACTATTCATGGAATAGTTGGGCAAATGGCATATTTCAGTCTTCTTGTCTACCACATTATAGGACTCCCTGGGTAGTGGCAATGGCTGTGTCGAACTAATACCAGGGCCTTGAGATTGTTGTTGTTGTTGAGTTTTCTGAGGAAAAATCGAACGTATGAATGGCAGGAATTTGGAAGCAGCTGGTGGAGCAGGAGGCTGTTGGGTTTGAAACCTCGGCACCAATTCTGAGTGCACATACTGCTGTGAATATGCTGAAACAGCAACACTTTTATCTCTCTGAGCCGGCAGCTTCCTCCTTTGCTGCTGGGAAAATCTGCCTGTCTCATCCTTACACAAATTTGCCAAAATTCTAGCAATGGTGATCTGCTCTTGCTCTTCAGTGCTCTCACTGTCACAGGAAGAAGAGCACAACCCACTCAACTGTGATACTGCATTTCCACCATATACCCAAACACAAAACCAGCACAAAATCAAAATTCATGCCCACCATATGCCCAACACACAAATACACTATCAAAACTCATACCCACCATATACCCCATATACAACCAGCTCAATATCAAAATTCAAAACAATAGAGAAACAACACCCAAAACTATGGATTTAAAGGAAACCATAAACCCTGCCAGCATCAATGACATAAATTAGGATGTCATGGTCGGTATCTACATACATTGCTTGAGAGCCGACCAGGCAGCCATTGCAGCATTCTTCTCTGCTTGCTTCTTCGTCTTGGCAGGCTCTCCATAGAATCTCATTCCAGCAAGGTCCACACTGCATTTAAAAACAGGCAAATGCCCAGGCCCTGAACGGGTTGTAGTATAAACAGGAAGACTCAAACCCGCTCTGTGGGCAGTCTCCTGTAACAAATTCTTGTACACTCCAGTCTCATCCTACCCAACAAAACACAACAACAACCCACAACAAACAAAACCAGAAACAAACTCAGCAGACTATCAAAAACCCCAAATACATTACAACCAACAAACCCCCCTCTTACCACAAATCCACACCCACAAACAGCCCAGATGAGCTCGTTACTGCAATGCATTCAAGTGTGTCTATGCATTCATGCATCCTACCAATAATGCCCAAACAACATAACAACATAAAAATTCAAAATTTCGAAAGACTTACCAGGACTTTAGCAGCCAGAAACCTAGAGGGTCCTCTCCTTGACAATGTGTTGAGAGCAACCTCTGCAGCAGAATGTTCAGCCTGTCTCAGAGTACTGCAATAGTTGGGACTTTCAAAGATCTCGCCATTAAAGTTCACAGTGGCTTTGAATCTAGGAGCATGGTCTGGCCCTTCTCTGATACAACCATACGATGGCAGGTTGAAGCAGCTCCTCTGTGCCAGCTCCTGAAGCTGATTCTTATACATAGCTAACAAACATTCAACAAGACCCAAATGAATAAATAACATTACCAAAAACCCAAATGAAAAAAATGGCATACCAAACTCCCAAATGAATAAACAGCATACCAAAATCCCACAAAGAAAACCCAAATGGATAAATACCATATATACCAAAATAGATTGAATTTCGATAAAAACAAATGCCCAACTAAAAAAATCCATTCATTTACTCACCTGCAGTGATTTTCTACAGCTCCAGGGCTCGAATCTCCGACCAAACCAACCCAAAGACCATCAGAAAGCCATAGCTGAAACACTCAAACACATCCTGCAAATCTTTATAGTGCATTTCGAAAATCTGGGAACCAAGCACAGGCCTCCTCGGTAGTTTTATCCACCCAAGCCCTCATCATCATCACTCCCCCCCTCAACGTGGATTCCGCACGATTGAGCTCGTAGTTTGGTGCACATACAGCTAGTATTTTTATGCCTCATTATTATAAACTGTACAGAGCCTGGAAGAAAATTTTCTGGGCATTGAATTTGATTTTTATTTTTAATTGAATTTGATTTTATTTATTTTTTATTTAGAGGCTTTAATGAGGGAATCGCTGGCGTGTTTATTCGTTCAACTCCATTGGATTGGTTTTTTAATTTGCTTTAATGAAATTGCAGTGGGCTATAATTAATTAGGCCATTTTTAGGGTACCCTTAATTGGGACTTCAATTTCCATGGAGAAAACTTTTATATCTCTTTATGGTGGTTTGGTCAGAAATGACGGACAGGTCACGAGTTCGAATCTCATGGCGTGGGTATCAGCATGTAGGAAAGTGGGTTATTCATGTTACATTAATGTGATTTGTTTTAACTTGCTACTGGGACAAGCGAATCATTAATGAATCATCTGTTTGGCATTTAAATTTAAAACAATAATATTAATATATACAGTGATAACTATACACAGAGGTAATTTCTTAGATACCAGTAGTTAAATGCATGTTCTCTGTAGTTTTAATGGATACTGTTTTATTGTTATTTTAATAATACCTGTGAAGTTAATTAAAAACTATATGCTTTTAAGGTTTCTGGTTATTTAAGTTTTTTCTTTGATAGTTTCGACGCAATTTTATATCATTTTAATTAAGAATTATGTGTTTATAAGGTTTCTGGTTTTTTAAGTTTTTCTCTGACAGATACTACACCATTTTATATAAATTTTAATTAAGAATTATATGCTTATAAGGTTTATCGGTTTTTGACCACAATGAGTGGCTCAATTGGCTAAATGTGGAAAAGAAAAGGGTATAATGCCCCCACAGGTCAAGGTGTCCATTCCTGTCAAGAGGTCAAATCTGCGATGCAGAGGCAAATTTTCAGCTGAAAAAAAAAAAAAAGTTTCTCGGTTTTAAATTTTGACAGTGACCACACCATTTTATATCATTTTAATTAAGAAATAAATATATGGGTTGTATTTAAAAGTTTTTAATTGTTAATTATATCTATCTATCTCTATATATAAAAGTTTACTATATATATAAAATTATTCATCATATATAAAATATATATCTATAAAAGAAGATAAAATTTATCATAATTTGAAAAAAAATATAGAGAAAAGCCTTGATAGGTAGCTTAGTTGATTGGAAATTTTGAATCCAAGACCCAAATTAAGGCTGTGAACAACCTAAAAAAAATAAAGAGAGAAAAAAAGAAAATTAAATGGATCTTTTTTTTAGTTTTAATTTACAATTATATGTGGTGTTCTTTTTAGTTTTAATTTACAATTATATGTCGTGTTCTTTTTAGTTTTAATTCACAAACTATAAACATACATGTTATTTTTTAAATTTAATCAATAATTATGATAGAGAAAAAACATTTTTTTTCAAACAAAATATATTGTGTGGTTAAAGTAGTAAGTTTTATCATATATTTCTCATAAAAGTTGGTGTTTTCTCATTAAGAGCATGGTTATGACCACGTACCTAATGTACAAGCACAAGACAACTAACATGAAAAACTAAAGGCCTATCAAGATTGCTTCAAAATCTAGTCAAATTCACCTCCAACTATACCATTTAAAACACTATTACATGGAAATTCAATGAGAATTATAATGCAATAAAGAATATAGAATAAAAAATAATTTAAATTACTATAAAAAAATCATTAACTCCAATCTAGAATATCAAAAGTATATATTTGTTATAGTGAGCTCAAAGGAGAAAACCAACATTGCTAAAATAAGAAACAAGCTTTCACAAGCTCCATAGTGAAAAGACCTCGAAGGTTAGCTCAAGTGGTCATGGGCCAAATGTGAGATATATTCCCCCAAAGTTGGGGAGGTCTCTTGATCCCCTCGAGGTTAGGCTTCATAATTAGGGCCACCAATTTACCTTTGTTTGATATCCATGAATCGTAGGGAAGTACTCTATGGGTTTTCTGCAAGGTTGTTCCTTGAAAAGGAGTTTGTCATCTCTTTGATACTCAAAAAGTGAAGAATAAAAAGCACTTTCCCTTGGAATGATTTGATTGTGCTAACAATAACAATGTCCATTATTGACTTTCCTAACATGGTAACTCCTCTAAATTATGGAGATATGGGAAAGCTTCTCTCCAATTTTTTCAAACATAAAAATTAAGTGATTCTTTACCTTTTTTTCTTAACATCGAATAAACCAAAATTGGTCTCATTAGATCTTCATCATCATTATATATATATATATGCAAACATGCATTTTGGCTCAAATTTTAGAAGACTTTCAATTCCATTGACATTTTAAAAAAACTTTACTCTGTAAAACTTAGCCATTTAATTATATTTATGAACTTTTTACAAAGAGGGGTGGGAGGTGCGAGAGGATCATCATTGATCTTGAAGGAAGTCAAGAAATAGCCTTTGAATGGGGACTTGATAAAGCAACAAACAATGGCCAAGGCATTAGCTCTTTATCAATGTTGAAAAACTCATAGATCTGAGGTGCATTCGACACTGCCTGCTTTAAGAGACTCAACTATAATCGTCAAGCTTATGAATGACATTGAAACCAAAAAAGAAGGTAAGCTCTCCATATTCATTTATAAAGTAAACATAGAAGCAAGTAAGTTTTAAGCCATTGCTTACTTTCATGTGTTGAGAGAACACAACAAGTTCGTTAATAGTTTGGTAAATAAAGGAGCTTGTTTGAGTGAAAGGACCCTAAAGTGGTCTTATTTTTTCCCAATGCCATAGTTTATCAATGATCCAAACAATGCATCTCATGTCTTCCATGTATCCATGGTGATAGGCCATCTCAATCAAGATCAATAATTCACACTTGAACCATTGTTCATGGTACTTTCCCACATTGTTGAATTAATGGAGGATCAACCATATCAAGTCTCAATGGAAACGAATTTTAATGAAGGTGAGATTATGACATGGTTTCACAACATAAATTGAGAGAACTAGTAGATAGGTTGAAATCTTGGGCGAGGAATGGTAGAATATTAAAGAAACTTGCCATCATGTAAGCCTTCATTTTGTGATCATATATCACCTTCTCTATCAAAGTTTCATGTGTGTTCAATTTAAGCTCTGCTCTTTGCTTGGATCATCACACAACATGGGTTAGTCTTATACAGTGGTTCATGTATTAAGTTCCTATGCTATGAGGTTTTGGAGTCCTCCCTTTGTCATTTTGATTCCATACTTGGTAGTTGGTTGGTGACTCAAGATGATTGGGTTGTGGGTTATGAAGTATATTTTCTCCTTAATGCATGTTGATGGTATTTTGGTTTGTATTGTTGGTAAATGGAAAGTAAGCAACTTTATGTGTTCTCCTTTGTTTTGATTTCATGGTTGATGGTCCCTTCACCTTTTTTCAATTGAGATAGTATTCTACCATCTTTGTGAACAAAAAGGTCTTATGGGTCTGATATTGGGAATGATGGATTGTACAAGAAACCATTCACATCCGTGAAGATGCTTATATTGTGAAGATTATGAGCTTCAAATGATTTTAAGAAGGTAAGAGGAATTAATTGCAAGTAGCGCCCACAAGGAGTGCCCAAGGAGCGCCCAAGGAGCACCCAAGGAGCGCCCACAAGGAGCGCCCATAAGGAGCGCCCAAGGAGCGCCCACAAGGAGAACCGATAAGGAGGGCACACAAGGAGCACCCAAGGAACGACTCGACCCAAAACCCGTCAAATTCATGCTCAACAAGTAAATGACAGGCAAAAAGACAAGGTAGTGGGAGTTAAGGTACCTTCATATTTTCATTGACAGATAAGGCACGCACTTAGGGAGAAATTTCTAATGCCAAACACAAATAGGTAATGGAGATTATGATCCTAGAAAGAAGACAAATACAAAAACTAGATATTGAATGTCACATTCTCAAGCAAATGGTAAACAACATGAGAAGGGGTTTATTTGTTAGTGATCTTAAATTGCAAGATGACAATAGAGTCAATACCAAGGGGAAATCAAGAAGAATAAATAGTCCATCAACACTTTGAAGATATGTATGTGGAATCTCTAAACCAGGTGGTGCCACATCATCCAATTGGCAAACAAGAAAAAACACAACAATTTTATCTTTCCTTGAAGTCTAGTGAACAGTTTGTTTTGTAAAGTTAAACAGTTTTTAGGCCCTCTTTTACAGAATATATACTAGAAAACAAATATGGGAATTCACTAAGAAGGATAAGAGGTTAATTTCCTTTAAAAGTTTTGCAAATTTTGAACATTATTTGAAATTTTTTGCAATCCATGCTCAATTTTTTTGTATTATTATGCTAACCAATACAACTCCAAAATTTTACCAATACAAATCATAATTGTCTATTTTAAATACAAAAATCTATTGTCTAAAAATATTTTTTAACTAATTTTTAATAATATTTATATAATGGGTCCCTTTGATGGGGTGACATGGATGAGAAATGGGGCTTGTACACCACCACGACTCCCCCAAGATGATGACAACAAGCTACCATGGCAAGGAAATGATGTGGGACAAGTGGTGGAGAATGAGACAGATGATGACATATGTGACATGTTGGGTGGGAGATGGAAGGTCTGACCTTGGTATAGGGCATTATCTCAACAAGACATTCTTGTGATTGGTAGAGACTCCAAACTATATTTTTTATGATGGTTTTGTGATAGAAATTATGGTCGCTTTCGGTGGAAATGAAGGCAGATAGAACGAACCAAGGACTAGGCCTTAGCCACTATTTGGTTTGATGCAACATTTCAAAGGGTTCATTGTGTTCTACAGGCATTTTAACCCTCCCTTCCTTGTTGTGCTTCCAAAAGACACACTCATTGGTGTAGGCTCTAGACTAGGAGGACTCTATTTGGCTAAGGCTACAAATTGGGTTTTTTCCTTTCCTTTATGTTTCAATCATGATGTTCTTGATATAATGAAAAGATCATGAAAGAGAGGTAGAGGGGTATCTAGGAAAGGCCCTTAGACCAAGGGAATAAAGGATGTTGCGGAGGTCAAGGAATTATACTCGAAGCACACTCCAACAACAACATCAAAGAAGATAGAAAGAGTAGAAACTTGATAAAGACGAAGCAAGAGTATGTTCGTTAGGAGGAAACTGCAAAGGAGATGAGGCCTTGGATGTAGGATGTTGGCTCTTCTTGATCTTGGGAAACAAAATAATATAGAACTCTAGCCCTCTTTTTGCGAATGAAGGCACTACTAGAACATACCTTGAAGACTACCCACAAGGAACACAATGAGGTTTTATTGCAGTTGGACGAGGTTCAAGAGAAGGTCAAAAAAATGGACATGAAGATGAACATGATCCTCAAGGCCACTAAAGGTATGGAATTTGATGATGCACCAGGAAAGGAAGTAGTCAATTCTGAGATCCCCCCCCACACTTTAATTTCTAATAATGATACTCATAGTTAGGCTTGTCATAGACTCTATTTCTTTTTTGCTATTTCACTGTTATTTTTAGATATACATTGTTAGATGAAACTACTATAGGCTTCATATCAATTTGGGCTAAACTTCAAATGTAGACTTTAAAATAGAAAGCATAACAATGACAAAGTCTTTTTTTTATGACTAGTAGGATTTCTCTAGTAACATACCAACCACTTTTTGATGTGTATAGTTTTTTTCTATAAAATGATATAACATTCTTTATAATAAAAACATTTACATAATAAATAGACAAATATAAAAAAACAAACACTATATTATAAAATATAATAAATACTTTAATTATAAATAAATAAAAAACATTTATTGTATATTTTTACTTAAACAAATTTAATTTAATTTCATAATATATTCTATTTTAGCAAAATTCAATCATATTGAAACTTGTTGATGTAACTTTAATTAATAACCAAGTTCTATAATTCTAATTAAAACTACTTCAACCTTGCATCATCTTTTTTTTCCTTATGTTTTTAATTTTTTTTTAACGAAAATGGTTTTTTTTTTTTTTCAGAAGAAAAAAGCCAGCCTTTGATATTCGATTGAATCAAAAGACGTCGTAAACATACATCAAAAAGTACGTGGACCAAATGTCCAAAATGTATCCTAAACAGACAAGAAGAAAGACATATGACCAAGATCAGCCCGAACTGGTAAGTAAACAAAGACAAAGTCTGATCATAAGCAGACTTTCTCATCATCCCCATCATACTCGGGTCAGCAATGCCAGTTCAGGTGTCCAGTCAAACATATATGTCGTGGCTGTAATAATCTAGCTGAAAGTTCCAATATACAGACAGAAATAATATCCACACAATACAATGCCAAACAACAGAAAAAGTAATGCAGCCATCAAAATTAACGAAAATGGTTATATCCATTTATACTAACAAAAAGGTTGCAAACAAACCAAGATTTACAAAATTTATGTCACCGAATAAAAAAGATGATATAAAAACTTCAAACTAACCATTCCCATAACCATATTTTTAACTTTAACAAGAGTATTCCACCTAACCATATTTTTAACTTTAACCTACAATATTCCACCTAATACTATTACCATATTTTTAACTTTAACCAACAACATTCCACCTGATACTCAAACCATATTTTTAACTTTAACCAACAGTATTCCACCTGATACTATAACCATATTCTTAACTTTAACCAACAATATTCCACCTCATACTGCAAAGTATTTTAATCTGTAAATGTGAATATATTGTCCCGACAAAACTATGCACTTAGAAAACATAAAAAATAAAAAATAAGAAAAGGAAGCATAGAGTGTTGAAACTAAATTATCCACCCCTAGATCACCTAGAGGACTCCAAGTCGATAAATGTGAATATATTATCCTGGCAAAATTATGCATTTAGAAAACATAAAATATCAAAAAAGGAATCATAGAGTGTTGAAACTAAATTATTCACCCCTAGCTCACCTGGAGGACTCCAAGTCGATAAACTTCTTAAGTGGTTGACGGAATGAGTCTTCATCTTGAGTTCCCATTACTGGAAAAGAGTTTCCTTGACAATGGATCTCTTGCGCTAGATTAAGCAATTTGTCCATTTATTCTATGATTTTTTTCTATATGTCCGCCCTGCACATGGATGTGATCCTCGTCAACATCCAAATGTCTATCCACCAAAGAGATGTGATAAGATATTTTCTGGTACCCTTCACTAAACCATCCCATCTAGACTGCATAAGCTTGAGCATATCATGAATATCCCTTATTTAAGCCATAATAGCCCATATTTCAGCTTTCCATGAAGGCATTGCAACGTAAGGCATTGCAACGTCGATGTTGCTTGCTAGTCCAAAAACTAAATTCCCACTACCAAAAAATCCATTGTGGCCACCATAAAAGGATTCAAACATAGATAATTATCTTCCCATACCAACAGAAACATGAGTAGCAATGGTTTCAAACCCACCATTGCTACTCATGCTTCTTCTATCCCCTCTTTTCTATCGGCCCCCAATTTCTTATTGCTCCCTGAATCTATTGAACGTATGCTTGATAAATACCCAAAGGTTATCCCGAGCTGAGAGGTCCTTCGACAACTAAAGAAAAGCACAATTTACCAAGTTGAATCCACAACATGGAGCATTTATAATGGAAACACTCCAAACTTCTTCAATTTCTTCTTCATCCCCAAGAGAGGTAATTTACGCCATAACTCTTAGCATGTGAATGCAAGGAAATAGGTACAAGGATGGGGCCTTGTAAAGGTCATTAATTAAACACCTTCTCCTCCTCAGACTGAAACTAAGGAATAGGTGGCCAAACCATCCCATGCTGTCAATGCCCGTCATTTCAAGATTAACTTGCATATTCATTAGCTCAAGTGCATGAGTGTGGTAACCTATGGGACCCATTGATGACATGGTATGTTATTTTGGTAAACCTTAAATCCTTTGTCTAGAAATACCCCTTGATTTTCTAGGGAATCAACGTGAGAATTATTTTTCCTTCGAATGTGGAATAGATGAAGGTCATTGATCTCTTTAAGGTACTGAAAATCTTGTTTTTGTGTCCGGTCTTGAGGGGGGTCAACCTTACTTAGACACTTTGTGATTGTTTGGATGGCTAAAAGAGAATCCCTAGATACAAAGACTTTCTCCATTTGTTAAGCCAAAAGTGCTTCAGACCCCATCATCAAAGATAACCATTCATCCTCGTTATTTGTTACTTGTTCCAGTTCGCATAAAAAGGTATTCACAATTATTCATTTAGGATCCATTAATAGCCACGTTGGCCCTAAGAAAAGATAGGCAAAATTCGATAAGAATTATGCTCGGAAATATGAAGAGTCCAATCGCATGACAGAGGAAGTTGCGATGGAGGAAGAAGAGATACGACAAAAGCATCCGTGGAAGAAGAGTTGCGACAGAAGCAGTTGTGAGAGAAGAGTCTGTGATGGAAGAGAAGATTCCACAAACAAAGAAGATAACCATGACAGAAGGAACCATGAGAGAATAAGAGTATAATGGTTGAAAAGGAAAACCTAATGATCGTGGGTAAGAATCCAGTTAGAATAGCGCATGCTTTGGGAATAAAACTACTTTGTAAATTTTGGCAGATAGCGCCTACTATCAGTATAACTGAATGTACGAAAATAGGAATGGCATCATGTTGGATACCATAATAGAGTCAGTTGATTATGACATGTAAGAGCCTATAAAAGAGAGAACCCAAGCTATGTGCGGGTTGGTCTCTAGGTCTCTATTAGCTTTTGTCTTAGAAGAGTTGTAGAGAAGAGAGTTGATTTAGGTTGTGTGCAGATCGACAGTAGAGTGAAGGAGAGGATAATTCTAGATACCTAATAATAGAGAGCATGAGAGGAGAGAAGTCTGTATAGATTGTAGAGAAGATCTAGAACATAGTCTGCAAGGTGAGTGCACAAACAAAGATGTGTTGATTCCTAGAAAATCTCCTGGTACCGACAGTAGGGATTCTCCCTAGTAATTGATCCCAATTAGATCGTCCACCATTTGGTATGGGGAATTTGTCCGATTAACAGTCTGACTTCCGTATATTTAATGTGTTTTAAAGTTTTATCGGTTCAGCCTGATTCACCGTTTATGTTGTTTTCTTTGATTAAATGATGAGATGCAAATCCCTAAACTAAATGCATGTAATTGATAAGCAGAAGCCTCACACGTGATGTGCAAGTTCTTACCTCTCGTCTTACCACTCATGTCCAATCAATTACTTCTTTAAATCTGAATCTAAACAAGTATATTATGTTCTAGTCTATTGTATTATAATCTTCCTTATCCCCATAGAGACCGGATTTAAAAGTTAGAGCAATGTACTGTAATTATTCATATTAATCTCACAGATAGTTGTTTCAATTTCATATGCATATTCACAGCAGAAATATTATCAAAGAAAGCTTTGACATAATAAAACATTCATTACTCAATTCATGCACATATATTTAGATAGAAAGCAAAATCATTCATAATCAAAGAAGTAATTTGGAGAAGTTAGAATGATCTCACATTTATATAGAAACAAGAAGAAGTAATTCCACATTGTCAAATTCCACACATCCCATGAAAATTCTTATGCAGTCCTTTCCCAGCAAAATAGGTCCTTCTTTATTAGCGGAAAATGAGTTCTCTTACAAGATAGTCCAGGGAGAATCCCTACTGTCAGTACCCTTTTACTTTACTCCCTATCTCTATTTATATTATAATTTCAATTTGTCATCTAGTGACTCTTCAACTACCCTAACCCTAGAGATTCCAAAATTCATCTTCTAGTGCTAAATAATTACATTAGGAAGATGCCAAAAATATATATAAAAGACAAAACCTTTCAAGTGGGCCCTGCCAAGTTGGAAACATATTCTCCCCATGCATTAACCTCTTCTGCAATAGTCTTGTATTTTATTGGCTCTAATACTTGTACGGTCACTTCATGCATCACCAGCTGTGTCTCTACACGTGTCACCTTTTATGTGGAGGAATTGCACGCGTCTTTTAAAACGTAAAGGTTGACAGAAGCCTGCCCAATCCAAGCGTTAAAATCTTCTTCATTGAAGGCTTCTATTTTGTGAATGTATTGTATATCTTCCCGCAGCCTGTCTTGCAAATATGCCATACTTGGTCCTTGCTAGGAAGGTCTGTGATCTTTTCGGCCAAAGGAATCTGACATTTATCATGGACTTGATATATCCTTTTGTATAAATTCTCACACTTTTCCGAAGTTTTGGTAATTTCATTGCTTAACCTCAGGGAGGATTTTCTGCAAAATTCTAAAAGTGCCAATTCTAATTTTAGGACTTATGCGGTCTTTTACGACAAATGCTCAGGGAACTTCGAGTTAGCTTCCACCCATGTCAACTGGATTTTGACCTTTTCTCCGACCTCCATCATACCTTCTCTAAAGCTTAGTGATTCTGTTGCAATCACTCCCAGTCTTGTTATTATCAACCTCACTTTATAAATCTCACTTGTGAGATTAACTAGAGCCTAATGTGTCTGCCTTCAAATTTTGCAGGCTTGCTCGCAAAAGGGGGTGACATCCTGCTTCTTCTCATTAGCTGTCTTCAGCTGATCCTCCAGGGATTCTTTCTGTTTCACCAATTCTTCTATTCGGGATTTCAGTTCCTCTACATGCTTGCTTGCCATGGACTCTTTGGACTCGAGCTGAGATATTCTTGCTTCAGAATCATTTCTCTCCCCTTCCATAATTACCAATTGCACATTCAGTGCCTCTTTCTCTGTTTCCAAAGTTTGGTAATCGCATAGGAGTCGTTCCTTTTTGGAGATGATGGAATCATATTTCCTTTTTAAATCTATGCGCTCTCCTCATAGTTTCACTAGGTTGTCCTTTAATTTAAACATTTTTTCCTTGTTGCGTTCCACCTCTTCCATCAGTCGATCCACATTATCGGCGCTGGCTTGTGCAGCTGCTATATTCACTGAGGCTGTGAATTTGGGATCTTTGTAAGTACCCTCGATTATGGTGTCCTCAATGATTGTGACCACGTCATCCTGTGTGCCCGTCTTTAATCTCTTCTCAGACCTCCGTGTGTTGGTCTTTCTAGATTTATAAAAAATGATGGTGTCTAGGTGAGCGACTGTGTGCTGCTTAGATGGAGTGAACGGGGTCAGCCCGAGCTCTACAAAAGCAATGTGACCACCAGTGATTGTTCCACTTGATGAAACAGGAGGTTCTGGGTCCACTGGGTCATTTTGGGTTGCTTCTCGATCCAAAGCTTCCTTGATCCTATCTTCCTCTTCTTTACTTATCGGTTCTTATGTTGCCTCTTCAGCTTCCTTTTGTGCTCTTTCCTATGCTTCTTTCTTTAATTTCTCTTCTTCTTGCCACTTTAATCTCTCCTCTTCTAGCCGCCTCTGGGATTCTTCTACTTGGATTCTCTCGACTTCCTCTCTTTGTTTCTTTTCATCATTTTCCTTCTACAAATTTAGAGCCTCCTCTTTCAATTTTTGCAGCTTCATTTCTACAATAGTGATGTTATCTTTGCTTCGGCTAGCACTACTCTTCTTTAAAACATGTTTGCCTAGCTCAGTTAGATTGTTGGCTCTTCTAAATACCTCTTCATCCATGTTAAAGAAATATGAGTATTCATAATGTATCTTAATGGGCGTGTAATGTTCTACGACCTTCCCTCTACTATCGTTTCTCTGAAATATTTTCTCTCCAAAATGGAAAGTCTCCAATTCTTTCACGAAATCCTCGGCTCCATTCACCTTGGAGAATTTGTATCCGTCGATGCAGAAAGGAAATGGGGGAAACGTTGCCTTTTCCATGTTGTGCAAGAATTTTCCAACCCCGTTTAAGAACACCTGCCGTACGACCTCTTTGTGGACTACATAGTCTGTGGCATACTTTGGTAAGAGGGAAGGAGCTCTGGAGCATCCATACATTCGGAGGTACGTGCCTTCCTGCGAGAAAAAAGTAATATTCGCCTATAACCTCCATGGCATTATCAAACAAGAAATTTGGTTCTTTCAAGAAAATTAACTCATACAAAGGCATTAGAAATTCCTCACAAATGAGTTTATAGAAGCCTACTTATTTATGAGCCCACAACATTTGATATGAAACATAAACAAGAGATTCAGTCTGGTTCCAAATGCACCCAAGATTAGCAAAATGATGTTTGCACAAAATGCAGTCGATAAGGTATGCTAACATATAAAATTTAGATCTTCTCTGGGTGATACCTCCCTGCGCGGATGCTACGCAGGAGAACAGGTTGTCTGATATGATGTCTTCCCAGTGAAAAATTGTGCCCTCAAAGGCTATATAATATATTAGAGGAACCCAATTCAATTTTTACAGGGTTCCATATGCTTGAACAAAAATTATGTTCAACATCAACGCTATGATTTTGAACGGGGTTCGTAGGATTTGGGACTCATAATCCCCACTTGCTTTATGGCGCAACTGTTTCCTTGACATTATCATTCTCTTTGCGCATTCCAAGGGATCCATATATATCCCTTTAACCCAATAATTGGTCATCATAACCTGTGAAGGGGGTAGCTTGTAGGACATTGTTATGTATGTTGGAGTGAATGAGGCAAAATATTCCTTTTTAATATTAGATATGATTCTTAAGGAGGGATTTGTCTGGGGCAGAATCCACCCGATAACCTCTGAGTAAGGAAATAGCTCCGAGTGAGTAGTGGCTTTAGTGATGCCTAACTTCTTTATGTTTTGGTATAGGAACATTTCCTCGAGACCGGCATCTAGGATATTTTGATCCCTGATCATCTGATAGAGTTCTACCCATTTGGTATAGGAACATTTCCTCGAGACCGACATCTAGGATATTCTGATCCCTCTGATCCTTATTGTTTGTTCTATTATGCATTTTCGTTTGCAAGTTTATTAATGTTCGTTGATTTTATATAGGTTAATGGAGTTTACAAGCTTGATTTCCAACCTTTTATTTATTAATTCCAAATTGTCGAGACAACTATTCATATATATTTAATTTGATTGACAACTATATATTTGTAATGTTTTTAAATGTTTTATTCATTATATTTTTATGATTTTGATGGAGATTTTTTTTTCACATGGAAAAAACTCTAACTTGTTATTCAACTTCAAGGAATCAAAGTGTCAAATACTTCATTGCCAACATATCTAGGATAATACTCAAAACTATTTTTCCACAAAATGGTTAAGAAAACAATGTATACTGCCAAAACATCACTACATACAGACCTCCAACTACAAAACAACATTCCAAAAAGACAATTCTAGGAAGGACATTTTACAACCATTCTTACTGGAACATCAAAACATAAACACAAACTCTCATCCAAAGATTTAAAAAATGAACATTGTCCCCTTGTCCACTTTGTCACCATTGATGACATCTTCATAGAAAAGAAGACCATTTGAGTTACCCACTGCTTTTTTGGAAAGAATATCAACCTAATCATTATACTTACTGGAAATACGAGAGAAGGATATTTTAGAGAAATAATCCTTTAATTTCATAACTTGGTTTTCCCACTAGTCCAGATTCAACACTTGCAATTTCAAAGCATCATAAACCCAATCAATCACCACTTTGGAATCCCCCACTATTTGAAGATCGAAAATACCTCTTTTCCTAGAGAACCACAATAAACTATGAAAATTGAGTCACAGTGATCTGAGGACTAAGGCACAATCTTACTGAAGATTCAAGATCAATTTACACACAAAATGACATAGCAATGCTGCAATTAGAGGTTGCAGCTATATATTATCAATAATCAATCAAAACTAGCGATACAATGTCATACACTTGCATGAATAGCAAGACAATTCGAATCCTAAGGAGGTCATTCGAATTGCACACATGAGAGTGGCTTAGTTGTCAGTTAGCCACACTAAACATATCAGTTAACCACTAATCACAATTAATAATAGGCTCTAACTGAATCGGAGTAGTTATGACTGAGTCTAACTGAATAGAACTCAATTGCATGTCAATCAGTAGGTGGGGGTGCATATCTAACTCTAATTAGCTCCGGTGAAGTGAAATTAACTGAACTGAGTCACCATAAGTTGTTGGAGGCACCTTAGATCACTCTAGTTAACTGGGAATTGCCAAAAATAGACAAAATAGTGATGGAGGTGCCTTTACAGCTGCAATTTACTGAAAGTAGGTGGAATAACCATTAGTTAACTGATTTGGGGCGCTTAGGTCATGAAGATCAACCCAAATTTGCTCCTTGATTGAAGGAGGAAGCTCATTTAGTCTCCCTGATTGAAGGAGAAGACACAATTAGCCTCCCTGATTGAAGGAGGATGATCCAGTTGATGATGCAGTCACATATTTGTGTCAATAACTTAAGATAAATGGTAAAATAGGACAATTAGGCCAAATAAAAATGTGTGGGTTGGATAATGACTCCAACACCCCCCCCTTAAGATATACTCATTTGGAGGAGTAGAAAAAATGCTAGGGCCCTGGAAATAAAGGCCATAGGTCACCCTGTACAAAAGTAACTCTAAAATGCTCAAAACAAATGCTAAGTGAGGAAAAGAGGAAAACCTTGTGGGAACAAAACCCCCCCTCAAGTTGAACACTAAAGAAGTAACTGACTTCACCTTGATGAAATCGCCCCCAACAGTGAACGGAGGTAAATGAACTTTTTCTCAGTAAAGTTCTTGGTGAAAATATTTGCAATTTGCTCATCTGTGGGGCAGTATTGCAGAACAATTGTCCTGTCATGCACCAACTCCCTGATGTAGTGCATATGTATCTCAATATGTTTGGTCCTCAGCCACTGAACTGGATCCATTTAGATCTCGATAGCACTTTGGTTGTCACAAAATATGACAGTGGATGAAGCACTACCAATCTCAAACTCAGACAAAATACCTTGCAGCCAAACTGCCTGGATGAAAGCATTGATTGCTCCCCTGTACTCTGCCTCTGATGAAAAAAGGACAATAGCAGCCTACTTTTGCTAGAACAGAAAATAGGCCCACCACCAAACATAAACACATATCCAGAAGTGGACTTTCGATCTATGCTATCCCCCACCCAATTGAAATCTGTAAAATCGACCAAATCTAGCTCAGAATCTGCAGCATAGCGAATGTCATAGGATCTAGTACCCTGAATGTACTGAAGAATCCCCTTGGATGCCCTCCAATGAAGATCATGAGGCTGCTGCATATACCTTGATACAACATTCATGGCATAACAAATGTCTGGCCTTGAATGTGTCAAGTATAGCAAACTTCCGATCAACTGGTGGTAAATCATGGAATCCATAGGCGGAGTTGATTTTCCCTCTTCAAGACTGATTCCTAAGAAGAAAGGAAATGGTGCAACCTTATAATCAGTCATGTTAAACTTAATTAACAAGTCTGAAACATATTTTGACTATTTCACCATTATCTCATCATAGTCTTGAGTGATTTCCAGCCCAAGAAACTGTCTCAGTGGGCCTAGATCACTCATTTCAAAAGCATCATGAAGAGCATTTTTTATAAAGGAAATCGAAGCAAGTGTGCTTCCTGTTATCAAAAGATCATCCACATACAATACTATGATCAGAATATTACCTTCGTATTGTTTCAAATATATATTTGGATCAGATTTGCATCTCTGGAAATTCTGTGAGAGCATAAAGGCATCCATTTTGGCATACCAAGATCTTGGGGCCTGTTTCAAGCGATATTAAGATTTCTGCAACTTACAAACCAATGAAGGATCTGATGTATATCCTTCAGGGTGATTCATGTATATCTCTTCTTGCAAGTATCCATGAATAAAAACACTCTTAACATCCATGTGATGCACCTCCCAGTGCTTGGATGCGGCAATGGCCAAAACTAGCCTTATGGAATCCATCTTTTCCATCGGTGCAAAGGTCTCATGGTAGTCCACTCCTTGGACTTGGGAGATTCATTTTGCAACCAGCTGTGCTTTATACTTTTATTTTGAGACATATGCAACAAACTTTGTCCGATGTACCCATTTGCATTGAACAATTTTCCTCCTAGGTGGAAGGGAAACTAGCTCCCAAGTTGCATTTTTCTGGAGAGAATTGAACTCTTCAACCATTGCAGATTTCCATCTCAGATCATTCCGAGCATGGTAGTAGGACTTGCAATCAGAACCAATCATCATATAGCATGTCTTGGACAACAAGGAATCATTACAAGAAATATCAATACCTACTCTTTGAAAATCTGACCAGTTTCTCCTTGCATCAACAGGATTTCCAACATTTGTCCCAGTGGAAGAGAGAGTCTTTTTGGCCCATTTCGGGAGATGGGTGGGAACATTAGAAACTGATTCAGAACATGATATATTATTCTCATTGGTATCAGACATCAGATCTAAAATATCAGAGCTTTCACTTCCATTTTCATCATCAGAACCATCAGCAGAACGGGAGGGAATTTCAGCAGTTTCTTCCTTGACTAGTTCCACATCTTGGAGATGTTCTTCGAAGCGAACACTTCTCTCAATGAATATATGTTTGGTTCTGATATTCAAGAGTTTGTATCCCTTTGATTCCTATAGATAACCAATGAACATACACTCAATACTCTGCAATTGCAAACACTTCCTCTTGTTAAGTGGAATTCGAGCCCAAGTAGTGGACCCAAAAACTCTGAAATTGGACACATCTGGTTTGTGCCCAATGTATGCTTCAAAATGAGTTTTTCCTTTCACGAAAGAGTGATGGACCCTATTATAAATGTAGGCAGAAACATTCATTGCCTCAGGCCAAATATTTGTAGCCAAATCTTTGGCTTCCAACATGCATGTAGTCATCTCTTTGAGGGCCTAGTTTTTCCTTTCTGCTACACCATTATGCTGGGTTATGTAGGGAATGGAGTGCTAGAGCTTGATCCCATATTTAACACATATTTGTAGCAGCTCAGACTTGATATAATCTCCTCCATTATCATATCTAAGAGACTTTATCCTCCTCCCAGAGGCATTCTCAACAGATGCCTTGAACTCAATGAATCTTTCAAGAACTTCAGATTTTTTCTTTAGGAAGAAAACCCAAGTGAATCTGGAGAAGTCATCAATAAAGGTGATCACATACCTTGAAACACTCATGGAGGTTGTAGGCATAGGGCCACTGATATCAGAGTGGATCAGCCCCAAAATACATGTTGTACGGCTTGCCTTTCCCCGATCAAATTTGTGCTCAGGGTGTTTGACGACCGTATGCAACCTTTGCAAATTCCACTGGAGGTTTTGATGGTTGGGAGGCCTTCCACCATGGAATGTTTTTGAAGTTGTTGCAAGTATTTTAAGTTCAAATGTCCAAATATTTCATGCCACAGCCAACTGACCTCATTCCCATGAGTTAGAAGGGCGGTGGGATTTGCATCTGATACAAACTTGGAAAACTCATAGGTCTTAGCAGAATGATTCGCTATACATGTTGTAATGAGTTTCCCAGATGCAATCTCTGAGATCAACATCATTCGGGCTGAAAGTAACTCTCTTGGGCACTCATTTGTGTTTCATTTGATATACACTCAACAAATTTGAGGCCAAGGAGGGTACATAAAGAACATCAAAGAAGTTGCCATGTTCAAGTTTTATAGTACCTTTGCCTTTCGAAATGACTTGAGAATCATCTCCCATGTGGATGGGAATGATGCTATCAGAGTCTAGGAATGAAAAGGATTATTTGCTTGCCACCTTATGGTTCTGTTGAGGCATGGAAATTCACAGGCAACAACAGCAAGGGATTCTCCCCAATCAACGTTCCCTACTAGCCCGTGACTGTTTGGTGTAGGGAATCCGTCAGGTTTGCGGTCCGGCTACCGTAAGTCAAGTAACAAAAAATAAAGGTTTTCACAGGTTGCAGCCCGGTCCACCGTGTATATTTTTGTATTTTTTGACTTAAGATATGATATGCACTTGCCTACTTAACAATGCAGGATGATAGAGGATGCAAGGAGTAGTCACAAAGTGATGCGCAGGTTCTTACCTCTTGTCTTAGAACTCACAAGCATCTAAATCATATACACAGTAATAAAGTAAAGCTAACTAAGCTATCTCTAGAGAGCTGGATGTTAATTCGTGAGTAATGCATTTCTGTCCATGTGTTGTGGAAAATCATAGATAGTTGTTCTCATAACCAAACATATAAACATGAATAAAAGTATACATGATAAGATAGCTCATCAACAGTTAAAAATCCCATTTACTCACGGTGGAAGATATCACAGAGTATACTAAAGAACATTCAGACAAGAACATAGGTTCAGGAAGTTAGAACGCTCTCACAGTTTAATGAAGCACAGTTGAAAATGAAATAGTTCCCATTCAACATTGCTCATTTAATCACATTGATACATTCCACATAACACTTTCTTCGACAGGCAAAATTTGCAATTTCTGATTGTAAAATGAAATAGTTCCTCTTACAAGCAATAGTTTACAAGTTTTCAAGGGGAAAAAGCCCCTTTTTTCAGTTCTAACTTTCAAATATTTAAACTAAAACAGTTGACCGCTTGGGCTGCCCCCAAACGTGTGACCTTTCGGTCCCTCAAAACGTTTCACATCCCTACTTTTATCTTTTCTGTGCGCACTCATGATCCATTGAGTAACTGACAGAACTTTCAGGTCTGTGCCTTTGTTGCTATTGGTTTTTTGTCTTCTAATTCGCTTGTCCTCCTTATGATTATGTCGGTTTCGTTTAGGCCTTTGCCAAAATTGCCCATCTTCCTTCTGCCACCTTTCGACCAGCTATGCCTTCGCGCCGTGGTAGTCTGAACAGCCTCTTGAGTTCACCTGCGATTAAACGACATGCATCATTCATTGGGATTACATTCTCAAAACGTCAAATTATATCAACCCAAAACGGCTAAGCATTAAGAGAAGCCAATGTACAGCACTACTGCTATGAGAACCCTAACAAGTGCTGGTACCACCATCTCGTCCATACACGAGTTCGAAACCTTCGCCTAATGACGGGAAAAGAAAACTCATCGGTGGCTCAAAACACAAAACATTGGCTGGGTAGACTTTATTTAAAGTCGCACAAGGGGGTCTCAACAGGCGACGGGCCCGACCATTTAAAACCTATCGACGTCGGAAAAGTTACGAACTAAAATGCGGGCGCAAAAGAGTCCAGTCGGGAGTCGAAAAGACAACGACATCGGAAGACAAGTGATTTTCGCAACCGCAATGGCGGAAAAAAAAGGGCTACAGGCACGCGACTAGAAATCGACACACGTCGGCGGGTGGTGCGCTTACATTTCGGGTAGCTAACCGCTTTGGGAGCCGCAACGGCGGAAAACAAACATACAACAACGTCCGATCAAACATAATTTGACGCCCGATCAATAAAATATTAAGTGTTTGAAACAGCTTTAAAATTCAGCACGGTCAAAAACCTGTTCCACCTCTGAGACAACGGCTTTTCAAAGAACAATTCATCTGATTCATCTTCGACTAGCAAAACCAAACTCAAAATTTGCAACCCACAACAATTTTCAATCACAAGCAACTTCTGAAAAAATAGGATGAGATTCAATATTCAAAATCATCCAAAATTAAAGCATGACCAAATAGTTCACGGATCGAAACGATTCAAAGCAACACTAAATCATAAAGGGGGGGACCAAAATTTAGAAAATTTGGGGAAAACAATTGCAGCTGCAACAATTGGCGATTACCTGGTGAATCTAGATCTCTGGATGATTATTTCTTGAGTGACATACTGTTTAACAACAAACAAACTTATTGAATTCTTCCAGCTATCTGGATTCCTCAAATGGCAGATGTATGTACCTTTAATCATTGATGATAGTCCAATTTGGGAGAGTGGAAACCAAAATTTTCAAGTCCGGATAACTCTGTTGAGGCCGAAAGATGAATTTCATTGTTACCTTTGTCCTCAGGTAGCTACCAGCTTGGATACCACAGGATTGTAGCATACAACAAACATAAATATTCATTTGTTCCTCATTCCCATGCCACTTCAACACTTTTGTGCTTTTTGGACTTTTGTCCTTTTCATATGAGCCCTCATCTATGCCTTTCTTTCTGAATTTTAATTCAGGCTCCTCTATCCCAAGTGTCCTTTTGTGTGAGGGGTGTATTCACATTTCAGCTCACGGACGGAGAGGAACTTTCGGCAATTTAGTACTTGTATGGTTCTGCATTTGTTTTGATATATAATGCTTTCATAGGAGTTTTTGACTCTTTTCTGCCTTATGGCGTTCATTTCTTGGCATGGGATCATTTATATCTAATATACTGTTTACCTTGCTCCTCTCCATGGGCCCTTCACTGTTGCTTCCTAGGACATTTTAAATGTGACATGGATGGAGCCTCAAAAATAGTACTCCGGACCTTTTGATTCTGGTTTATTTCACAATGGTTAAGCAGGACTTCAATGCGTACATAGCTATTCGAGAAAACTGCTAAAATGGAAGAAGTTCTTTTAGACAAACAACAATATACAGTCTTACACCTAAGAACTTTGATCAATCCAAATTCTGATGTTCCCCATGCAACCACGGGTTTTATTGAAATCGGTAGAAATTTAAACTAAAAAAAAACTGAAAAATCAAGACTCAAAGATGAAGGTCAGGCCAGATTATTTATATACAAGATAGAGGAACACAAACAAAACTCAGGAAAAATAAGGCTTGAGAACCAAGCCATTTACAGACAAGTTCTCTTTCCACCCTTGTAAATTTTGCAACATATAAGTTGAAGGGCCAAGATTTGCAGCAATCTGGAAAGGACCTACCCACAACTACTGGAATTTCGTGTGTTTTCCTTTTTCATCATGAGGGTGGTCCCACTTGAGAACCAAATCTCCCACTTCAAAATATTTTGTTCCTGCCTTGTGTTTGTTGAACCATCTCATTATTACCTCTTGTTGTTGCTTAAAGCGCTCTCTGGCTTTAGATCGAGATTCTTTGGCTTTCAGGAGATTATATATCCTCATTTGCAAGACTTCATTATCAGACCCTCTAGACTCTTGAGCTATTATGGAAGAGGGTATCATGATATTGGGGGGAATAATGGCTTCTTTTCCATACACAAGGGTATACGGAGACACTCCTATCGAAGACTTGGGGGTGACTCTATCGGCCCAAAGGGCGTTGGATAGCGCTGAGTGCCAACTCCTCTGGTTTTCTATCACAGTTTTCTTTAAAATTCTAATCAGATTTTTGTTAGTAGATTCGGCCAAGCCGTTTCCTTGTGGATAGTAATTAGTAGAATAATGCAACTTTATTCCTTTCTCATGAGCAAAAGTAGTTAATTTTATTGAGTAAGTAGCATTATCAAAGACTAAAGAAACTGGAACTCCAAACCTGGTCATAATATGGTCCTGCAGGAAGCTGATGACCGCGTCCTCATTTATTTTATGCAGCGGGATGGCTTCGACCCAGCGAGTGAAGTAATCGGTTGCGGTCAGAATATACTTATGTTGTAGGGAAGAGTTCGGCTTTATTTCCCCGATAATATCCAACCCCCATTGCTCAAATGGCTCCGTGATCATCACCGGCTTCAATGGTGCGGCTGCTTTAGATTTTCTTCCACTACACCTCTGACAAATGTCGCACTTCCTGACATGAGCGTGTGCATCTTTGAAAAGCATGGGCCAATAGTAACCAGCTCTGAGAATTTTGTGAGCTGTAGTATCTCCTGAAAAATGTCCCCCAGCAGGCCCGTCATGTAAATCTGTCATTACTTTCTTCACATCCTCTTTCTCTAAGCATCTAAGAAGAACCCCGTCATAATTTTTTCTGAATAATATTCCTTCAACAATTTGATAGGATGTTGATTTAAGACGCAGCGCTCTTCTTTGCTTAGAATTCCAATGTTCTGGCAACATTCCTGTCTGGAGGTAATGCACGAGGTCTCTATACCAATATTTGGGGGCTGTGAACAGAGGACATACATCCATCAAATGTAACTCAGCCTCATCTTCCCAGGCATGTTCCTCATTGTTTCCATTTTCAGTCATTAGTTTGCACAAACCTTGCCCTTTAACTATAGAAGCTGGCTTGAACTCAAGGTCATACTCTTGAAGAGCTGTTATCCAATTACCCCTTCTTTCTCCTAATTCCTTCTGTACAAAAAGGGACCTTACAGCTGGGTGTGGGACGATCACCTTGGTTCGATTTTTTACTGCTTTGAACACTACATAAGCTTGTTTATCAATAGCCGGGTAATTTAGTTCGGCACCTTGTAGTCCAGTGCTCATAAATGATATGGGGAACTCATCTCCCCCATCTTGCTTCTGAGTAAGCACAGCTGCTAGCGAATCATCAGATCCAAAAGTATACATAATAAAATCTTTATCGAAATCTGGGATTTTTAGGGAGGGAGCGTGTGCAACAACGGTTTTAATCTTGCTGAATGCGTTCTTCTCAATCTCAGTCCATTTGAATTGTGCACTTTGCTTCACCATTTGCTGCAGAGGTTTGACAATCTGAGCGAAATCTGGCACGAATCTTCGCACGAAGTTTATTGTTCCCATAAATGATTGCATCCCTTTTTTATTATGGGGCAAGGGGATCTGTTCAATGGCCTTGATCCTCTCCGGATCTATAGAGATTCCCTCCTTTGAAACTACGTGACCCAGCAACTTTCCCTCCATAACAGCGAACACACACTTCTTGGGATTGAGTGAGATGCCATATTTCTGACAGCGTTCAAAAATCTGCCTTAGATGAAACGCGTGTTCTTCTCTCCTCTTTGAGAATATCGTAATATCATCGAGATACACTACAGCACTACGACCAATCAAGCCATGGAAAGCTATGTCCATCGCCCTCTAGAACATAGCTCCAGCGTTTATAAGCCCAAAGGGCATTCTTCTGTAAGCGAAGGTTCCCCATCTGGTCCTGAATGTTGTCTTCAATCTGTCTTCTTCGGCTACTAATACTTGATTGTAGCCTGAGAAACCGTCTAATAAAGAAAATAGCTCAGAACCTGAGTCCATTTGTAGTAGTTGTTCCATGGTTGGAACAGGATAGTTATCTTTATCTGAAGCGCGGTTTAAATTCCTGAAATCCATGCATAGCCTGATTTCTCCGGATTTTTTTCTCACGGGTACCAGATTTGAGACCCATTCCGAGTGTCTGACCTTAAAAATGATTCTAGCATCCAATAATTTCTTAACTTCACTCTGAATCAAAGGTTCCAATTTTGGGTGCATTTTCCTTAAAGGTTGCTGATAAGGTTTGACGCCAGATTTGATGGGGATAACATGCTGGATGATTCTGGTGTCATATGTCTTCAAATCTTCGTATGTCCAAGCGAAAACGTCTTTATATTGATTAAAAAGACTGATGAATTTATCTCTTTCTGCTGGTGAACAACATTTGCCAAGATTCACATATTTGGGATTTGTCTCAGTCCCTAAATTTATCAATTCGAACTGTAGAGATGAGCTGTGAGTCTTCACGTTTGCTGGTCTTCTAAATTTTTCATTTAAATCGAACATTCTTTCTAAGGTTTTGACTCCTTTAGGGATGAAATTATCATATTTCAGCTCGGCTTGATGTTCTTCATCATCTATAATTGCCCCTTTAAATACCTCATCATTTGTTAAGCATTCTATAATCTGTTGATCGTCGTCGAACACTCGTAGGTTGATAATCATATCAGGGACCGAGGGCTTGAAAAGAAATTCAACGGAGCATCGATTATTAGTAGGCACAAACCTAGCAGATGATGTGGCCAACAAGTCAGCTGCTGCATTTTTAAGTCTTGGAATTGAAACAATATTAAATGCATTGAAACATTTGAGTAGGTCCCATACCTCATTTTGATATGCTTTTAAGTGAGGAGAGATACAATGTATTTGATTCCGAATCTGTTTTACAATTATTTCAGAATCTCCAAAAACCTTCAGATTACTTACCTTTAATTCAATTGCTTTCCTTAAACCTTGCACCAACGCTTCATAATCAGCTGTGTTATTTGTACATTCAAACTCTAATCTACATGAAAGAAAATGTTTATTCTTCTTGGGATCGATCAGGACACAGCCGGCCCCTGACCCTTCTAACGTCTTAGAACCATCAAAAAACAATGTCCAAAAATCGCTAACTATTTCATGAGAATCTACTTCTACCGCTAATTTTACTATTTTACAGTCGATTTCATCAGCCTGTGAAAATCGAAGGAGATCAGGCTGAGTGTCTGACGTGTTGCTGGCTTCTTTTGCTTGGTAATTTCTTGGTTCCAATTCAATAAAATAATTTCCCAACACAGAATCCACTGGTTCGTTCTTTTCCTCAAGTTGAGTAACATTGTATTTCATGTGAGGCTCCCTCAAGATTTTAATTTGATTCGGGCTTCCTTTATACGGCAGCCACAAATGTGACCAATCCGAGGAAAAATATCTGTTTAGTTTTGCTGACCAGTCTCTACTCAGAACAAGCCCATAAGCATCTGGTATGTCGGCCACCATGATATCAATAACTTGGCACACTTTATCATTTGAAGACATGCGGACTAGGACATCCTCCATTTCCCCAATTACTTTCACATTCATCCTATCCAACTGAACAACCCTCCAAGTGGATGGCTTAGGCTTCCCATTTATCCTTTTACAGACTGATATTGGCATGACGTTAACCGACGCCCCTGAGTCTACCAGGCAATTATGCACGTTGTGATTAAAAATTTCAAAAGTGAGGAGGAAAGGTGGATTCTTGTTCTTAGACTTACCCCCAATGCTCGCTTCCCTAATTTCTTCTTCTTCCTTGGGTTGATTGTCAGTGGGCAGCCTCTCCTCTGATGCTTCAAGCACTTTTAAAAGTTTTTCTTTCTGCTGCGGCACCTTACACATTTCAAATAATGAGATATTCGCTCTTATCTTCTTTATATCCTCCACAATATCATAGTCCATCTGTGATTCGGTGGGATGTGGCTTATCAACATTAATTTTTTCTTCATGGGGCTTGGCAAACGTATCATTCTGCCTAGGATCTTGGCTGGTAATGGTGAACTCGGGAATCTTATCAGCTGAGGAATTATTTTGGAATTTCTTAACATTTTTCTGTAGCCTTTTAATATTTGGGAGTATAAGACTGTCTTCTTTTACCAACCCTTGGCTTCTTGTAGTTACATTCACTTCCATGACGTCCTTGTACTCCCAATTTCTTTCCTCCATGGCATCGAATAACGAGACAGAGTTCCACAGAACCATGGTCTCATCCTCTGGTTCTTTCGTTGACGTATTACTGCCTTTTCTTTCCTCATCTCCATCTTCTGTTAGTTTAGAGTCCAACAGCTGATTCATCACTAACGTCATTGAGTTTATCCATTGAGGATAGTTCTTTTCAGAGTGAGGTTGTTGGTGGAAAGTGCAAAAATTGTCCATTCCTACCTCCGTTAATTTCATAGATGCCGAATTGTGGGGAGGGGGTTGGGATTGATTGTTGTCCTCCCGTTTCTTGTAGTAGGGCTTGTAAAACTTTTGGGCTTCCTTTTCTTTCTCCAAGTCTATGATCCTGTTAGAAAGCTTCTGCATCATTTTTGCCATACTTTAAAAATCTGGTGATTGCTCTTCCTTAGGCTTGGTAAACAACAAGGCTTTCCTTCCCACACTTTTCTCTCCTGATCGTTCTGGATAATCTTCAATACTTTCCCTTTCAGCCTCTACTTTCTTTGCCTCCTCATAGGTCTCTGCTAAAGTGGGCTTGGCCTTAATCTTGGAAAACATGGCCAACTTGGGCCCCAGAGCTGAGGTATAATATTCAATCAGGACTTTATCTGTAGGCCTGTCAGCTTCAGAAAAATTCTTGAGATATGCTGCAAACCTTTGAGTGAAACTATGCACCTTTTCCTTTCTCTCTTTCTTCAAGGCGCATAGTCCTTTCATAAGAGATGCATGAGTCTTCTGGGTTGCATACTTACTTCTAAAAATCCTCTCGAAGGTATCCCAATCAGGGATAGAGTTCGCAAGCAAACCAAAGTACCACGATGCCGCAACTCCTTTAAGAGTGTGCGGGAAAAGTCTGCAAACTACATCTTCATATTCCCCAGCCCTTAACCCTTCTATTGCCAAATAGAAACTTTGCAAGTGGTCGTCTACTAGTATCTTTTCACTCGGGTCGAATTTGGGCATCATCTTTTCAAAGGATTGAGGTAGATCACGTAAAGGAGGTGTTAGGTTTAAAGGTGATATGGCTCTCCAGGCAGGTGGTGGATTCGGTGGGTTGGGTGGTTGATTTGCGTCTACACCCGCCATGATTCTGGGTAGAGAGTGAGGGGGTGAGTGAGCAGGAGAACTGTGAGGAGTATCCGAGCCTTCTTGATTTAAAGGTAGTACAACTTCCTGTAAGGCTGTTTCTACAAGTTATTCCCAATCCTCAACCAGCACCGAGTCTTCCAATATAGGACGATCCTTCCTTTTATATTCTCTTCTGGGCAATTCAGGGATGATTGGAAATCCTCCAATCTTCTTCACGTATGCCCTAGTGTGTCTTCTTAGATTATTAACCACTTCGTTGTCGACATAATACAAATGTTCTCTACCCTCTTCTTCCGGAATCGGATTAGGAAACACACTGGCTTCTGAACTGTTACTGGTGGAATAGTTTCAGGAAAACGGGTTTCCTCGGCCAACCATGCACTGGCGGCCCTCCTTCTAGCACCAGAAATTCGCAGGCAACAACAACAAGGGATTCTCCCCAGTCAACTTTCCGTACTAGCCCGTGACTGTTTGGTGTAGGGAATCCATCAGGTTTGCGGTCCGGCTACCGTAAGTCAAGTAACAAAAAATAAAGGTTTTCACCAGTTGCGGCTCGATCCACCGTGTATATTTTTGTATTTTTTGACTTAAGATATGATATGCACGTGCCTACTTAACAATGCAGGATGATAGAGGATGCAAGGAGTAGTCACAAAGTGATGCGTAGGTTCTTACCTCTCGTCTTAGAACTCACAAGCATCTAAATCATATACACAGTAATAAAGTAAAGCTAACTAAGCTATCTCTAGACAGTTGGATGTTAATTCATGAGTAATGCATTTCTGTCCATGTGTTGTGGCAAATCACAGATAGCTGTTCTTATAACCAAACATATAAACATGAATAAAAGGTATACATGATAAGATAGCTCATCAACAGTTAAAAATCCCATTTACTCACGGTGGAAGATATCACAGAGTATACTAAAGAACATTCAGACAAGAACATAGGTTCAGGAAGTTAGAACGCCTCACAGTTTAATGAAGCACAGTTGAAAACGAAATAGTTCCCTTTCAACATCGCTCATTTAATCACATTGATACATTCCACATAGCACTTTCTCCAACAGGCAAAATTTGCAATTTCTGATTGTAAAACGAAATAGTTCCTCTTACAAGCAATAGTTTACAAGTTTTCGAGGGGAAAAACCCCTTTTCAGTTCTAACTTTCAAATATTTAAACTAAAACAGTTGATCGTTTGGGCTTCCCCCAAACGTGAGACCTTTCGGTCCCTCAAAACGTTTCACATCCCTACTTTTATCTTTTCTGTGCGCACTCATGATCCATTGAGTAACTGACAGAACTTCCAGGTTTGCGCCTTTGTTGCTATTGGTTTTTTGTCTTCTACTTCACTTGCCCTCCTTGTGATTATTTCGGTTTCGTTTAGGCCTTTGCCAAAATTGCCCATCTTCCTTCTGCCACCTTTCGACCAGCTATGCCTTCGCGCCGCGGTAGTCTGAACAGCGTCTTGAGTTCACCTACGATTAAACAACATGCATCATTCATTGGGATTACATTCTCAAAACGTCAAATTATATCAACCCAAAACGGCTAAGCATCAAGAGAAGCCAATGTACAGCACTACTGCTATGAGAACCCTAACAAGTGTTGGTACCACCATCTCGTCCATACGCGAGTTCGAAACCTTCTCCTAATGACGGGAAAAGAAAACTCATCGGCGGCTCGAAACACAAAACATCAACTGGGTAGACTTTATTTAAAGCCGCACAAGCGGGTCTCAACAGGCGACGGGCACCCCAACCATTTAAAACCTATCGATGTCGGAAAAGTTATGAACTAAAATGCGAGCGCAAAAGCTTCCAGTCGGGAGTCGAAAAGACAACGACATCGAAAGACAAGTGCTTTTCGCAGCCGCAACGACGGAAGAAAAAAGGGCTACAGACACGCGACTAGAAATCGACACGCGTCGGCGTGCGGAGCGCTTACATTTCGGGTAGCTAGCTGCTTTGGGAGCCGCAATGGCGGAAAACAAACATACAACAACCTCCGATCAAACATAATTTGATGCCCGATCAATAAAATATTAAGTGTTCGGAACAGCTTTAAAATTCAGCACGGTCAAAAACCTGTTCCACCTCCGAGACAACAGCGTTTCAAAGAACAATTCATCTGATTCATCTTTGACTAGCAAAACCAAACTCAAAATTTGCGACCCACAACAATTTTCAATCGCAAGCAACTTCTGAAAAAATGGGATGAGAGTCAATCTTCAAAATCATCCAAAATTAAAGCATGACCAAACAGTTCATGGATCCAAACGATTCAAAGCAACACTAAATCATAAAGGGGGGGACCAAAATTTAGAAAATTTGGGGAAAACAATTGCAGCTACAACATTTTCAAAGCACTAGAGTCTATGAGGAGATCTCTAAGCTTCAAAATATTTGCCATGAGGGCATGTACTGTTTCTGGCTGGATGTTCTGGTCATGATTATCTCTCTTCCTAACAATGTCAGGAATATTGATATTGTTCTTCTCAAGGAGAAGAGTAATTTCATCAAGATTTTTCTTCATGCAGGAGTTTTTAGGGTGAAATCCCTACCCGCAATAGGAACACTTGATCTTTTCTTTGCCTTCTTTGCCTTTGTTCTTCTTTCTTGAGCCTGAAGGCTCATCTAGCTGCTGGTTTTTCTCCTTTGGCTTGGGAGCGTCAAACTTAGTATTTTGATTCTTTTGCTTTCCCTTACCATTCATATCTTTGGGCCATCCATCAAACAATACTTGATCTTTTTAGGATCTGATGATCTCCGTTTGCACAAGCTTGTCATGCTCTATTGTGAGAGAGACTCAATGAAGGCATTGAGGGTCGACGTCTTCCAATTCGGGTTTGTTAGCTTCCCGGTATGGAATGTGGAAACGAAAACTGAGTAATCTACGCCAAGTTTGGAAAGAATGGAAAGGATGAGTTGATCATCCTCCTTCTCCACTTCACACTGCTTCAATTGGAGCACCAAGTTCTTTAACTTGGTGAGGAAATCATTCAGAGTTTCGAAGTTTCCCGGGTGAAGATAAATCAACTCATTCTCTAGCTGATAGATCCTCAGGTCATCTTGCTTATCAAACAAGGAATCAAGTTGATCCCAAATTTCTTTAGGAGTCTTCAATCCAGTGATGTGTAAGAGAATATCCTTAGAAATCGAAAGGCACAGAAACCCAAAAATCTTCATCAAGCTTATTCTGGTATATTTCTTTGTCTACAACATGATTCTACTCTATCTCAGTGTCCATTGTTACTTTGTAGAGTCTTTTGGCACGCAATTTAATCTCCATGTCCTCCTTCCATTGATGGTAGTTGAAAGGAGTAAGAGGATCCACAGAAGAGGCCATTTTTCTACCGTAGCGAATGCAGTAGAAGACTTTGAAAAATCCCGCAAAAACACAAAAAGGGAGCTGTAAGGTCGAACAACCTACACTTTTCAAGTTTTCATCACACCCAGCTTAGTCAATCAAGCAAGCTTGATCAATAATTCCTTTGCTTATGATTTATGTGGTAAACTTGCCCCTTCTGGTGCAGAGCTGCAATTTTTGAGCTTTTTGTTCAAATTGCATGATAGATTGGAGCAACTGTATCCGGTTGAACTACTCTTAATAGTCAAATCTAACTTCCATGTTTGATAGTAAAATGATAATAATGTATTTGATGATGATAATGATTACAAATGACACTTGCCTTTATAGGATTCAGCTTGTAAAATTAAAGGTTACACCCTTTCATATAATAATTAACTAATTTAATTAATATTTTATTTTATATTTGTTACATTGACACTCCCTTTAAGGGAGCTTTGTCCTCAAATCTTGAGTATTTTCCTAATGTCGTCCTTCATTCAGATTCGATGTCGGTATTAGAATCGGACAAGATTTCTTGTGCAGAGACTTGCACTTCCTTTCCATTAGTGATTATGCACTATATTGTCTGATTGTTCCTACATTTATGGCCTGGGGTTCAATAATCACCACATCGAAAACATATGTTTTTTTTCTTTCTATTATCAGAGTAACTGTTAGATAACTTCGACCTATTTTCCATTTCATAGGCATATGATTGAGGTTTGTGGCATTGATGGCTGAGTGACCAAGTATCTTCATAGTACCTACATTGTGTCTGTTTTCCATGTAGATAATGGTTATCGCCTCTTGTTTGTATTCCTTCCAATTTGCTTTCTGCGGCTTTTGCTTTATGTCTTGCTACTTCTACATTAGGTATGTCATGTAACTTTAACTCTTTTGTAGGTATGGTTTAAGGACTCCTAAATATGTTTCAAGTCTTTTCTTATCAGACAACCCAAATACTCATGTCGATAAGGATTCCCAATGATGTGTGAATTCCTCAACGCTTCCAACCTATTGTAATCTGGTAAGTTTACTGAAAAATTCATCTTCTTTGATTCCTTGAAACCTATTAAAAAAATCATTTTTGAACAAGTTCTAGGTGTAAGAAAAATTGTCTCTCTTCCACCATAAGTACCAATTATAGGCATACCCTTCCATATGCATTGACGCATATTTCACCTTCTCCTCATCAGATTGAATATTATAAATGTCGAAGTATTATTCCGCCTTGTTTAGCCAAGCAACGCATTGGTCTTCACTTCCATTGTATTTCAACAACTCTATTTTTGCCTTGAGTGGGTACACTATGTAAGGATGATATTGATTGCCTTTTGCTTTACAGTTTGATGGTGGCTTGAAACTACTGGGCGATGCAAGTGACATATTTGAATTGCTTCATTGTTGGTGATGATTTTTAACCTTTTATTCTCTAATATCTTACGGATAGCGCCTATTTTGCTGTTTAATCGTGCCTCCATATCTGGTAGTACTTTTGTTTCCATCTCTTGCTTAAGTGTCACATTGTTAATCTTTATTTCTTTTTGCAATTCTTCTTGATTCTTAGCAAGTGCTTCCTGTGTGGAAATATGAAATGAGGCATTTAGCAGGTCTGGAGTGTTGACTTGGTGTGTTTTAGGCATTAGTCTTTGTAACACTTCGATTAATGTATTATGGTTCTGTGTCATGGTGCTCAAGTTCTGTGTTAAGGTGTTTATGTTTTGAGCCATGGTACTCATTTTGTCATCCAAGTCTTTTTGTTTTTCATTTAGGATGTCAAAATTTTCATCCAGCCTTCTTTCTAGTACTAGAACAACTTCATCTTTGATTTCCTTTCTAAGCACTGTATTGTTATTTTTCATCTCTTCCTTCAAGTTTTTTTTGTTAGCAACAAGGGATGTGATGTCCTTCTCCATTTTTTCGATTTGCTCTTTTAGTTCTGCCATGGTCTTGGACCTTGTATGCGGAGGAGTATACTTTGACTTTATTTTTGGCTTGTGAGAGGTGAAAAAATCTTTTTACTAAGGATGGTGAGATTTTAAGGATAATAATTAATTATTATATTAGTTATTATATAATAAAAAATCTTTCTTTTATTATTTGTTTAATATTATAAAACAAAATTGAAATATTATAATTATATTATATTATAATATATTGAGTTAATATATTATATTATATTGTGTTATAATATATATATATATTTGCAGGTCATGATCACGTGTGAGGAACATAGGAGAACGATGCAGAGAAGATTGGTGAGGGCAAGAGGGAAGGTGGGAGGATGACGTGGTGAGGAGTAGAGGAGAAACTACAAAGGCATGAGGGAAGGCTGGTGGTGGGAGAATGTACACAGAGGGAATCCTGGGCGCGCAGGTTGGAGTGTAGTGTGGGAGCGTTGGAGGAGGCTGCAGGTTATGCAGATTACAACGTTGGAGGAGGGAGAGGTTGCGAGGTGTGGGTGTGAGTGGAAGGGCAGAAGGAATGGAGAGTATTATGGATGGTTTTGGAGTGGTATTGCAGGAGTGTGTTGGATTAGCGGGAGAAGCTATGCACACAGGAAATATGGAGGAAAGGGCACAGGGGGAAGAGAAGTTGTGCAGTGGATGGGGAGAGGGCACGTGGAGTGGTAGGTAGTGAGCTAGGGAAGAAGGTGGGAATTGGGAATGAAAGGAAATGGAGGCCCATGAATGGGAGCGTGAAGAAATAGATTAGTATGAAGGTTGACGCAGAAGGGGGATTGGAGTAGGTGGAGTGGTTGTGGATGATGGATCAACGCGTGGATGTGAAAGCAACGGAAATGAGATTGTGTTTTGCAGTAGAGGAGCAGTGTGGGAGGGAAGAGAGGATGAGTCGAATATGAGCTCGGGGCGAAGGAGCGAATCCACTTTACTTGGAGCAACCATATCTAGTTGAACTACTCTTAATAGTCGAATCTGACTTCCATGTTTGATAGTAAAATGATAATAATGTATTATATGGTGATAATGATTACAAATGACACTCTCCTTTATAGGCTTGAGTGTGTAAAATGAAAGGTTACACCATTTCATATAATAATTAACTAATTTAATTAATATTTTATTTTATATTTGTTACAAAGCTCTGTCAATAAATCTTGTTGGAGAAGAAGAGCCTTGTCCCATTGTGGCTCTAATACCATATGAAAATTGAGACACGCCGATTTGAGGACTAAGGCACAATCTTACTGAAGATTCAAGATCAATTTACATACAAAATGACATACTAGTGTTGCAATTAGAGGTTGCAGCTGTATATTATCAATAATCAATCAGAAGTAGTGATACAATGTCATACACTTGCATGAATAGCAAGACAATTCGAATCCCAAGGAGGTCATTCGAATTGCACACATGAGAGTGGCTTAGCTACCAGTTAGCCACACTAAACACATCAATTAACCACTAATCAAAATCAATAATTGACTCTAACTGAATCAGATCAGTTATGACTGAGTCTAACTGAATAGAACTCAACTGCATGTCAATCAGTAGGTGGGGTCACATATCTGACTCTAGTTAGCTTCGATGAAGTGAACTGAATTGAACCGAGTCACCATAATTTGTTGGAGGTGCCTTAGAGCACTCCAGTTAACTGGGAATTGCCAAAAATAGACAAAATAGTGATGGAGGTGCATTTACAGCTGTAGTTTAACTGAAAGTAGGTGGAATAACCATCATTTAATTGATTTGGGGCGCTTGGGTCATGCAGATGAACCCATATTTGCTCTTTGATTGAAGGAGGAAGCTCAGTTAGTCTCCCCGATTGAAGGAGAAGACAGAGTTAGCCTCCTTGATTGAAGGAGGATGATCCAGTTGATGATGCAGTCACATATTCGAGCCAATAACTTAGGATAAGTGGTAAAATATGCCAATTAGGCCAAATAAACATGTGTGGGTTGGATAATGACTCCAACATAAACCCCATAATGCAATGAGTTATGCCTTTGTGTTGGTACCTAAACCAACACCCATCCACAGAAAAATGGAATGATCTTGTTTGATAAAAAGAACCATCCCAACACCATAAACCCCCTCCTTTACAACCCCGTCAAAGTACCCTAGAGGGATGTCCATATTGAAATGAGGAGTTGTATATATTTTAACCACGTTCTACTTTTATTCCTTAAAGTACTAAAAAATAAGCATACAACCCGAGAACAAACTACAAAAACTGTAGGATTTACCTCATCAAAATATATCTATTTTGGGCTTTCCAAGTCTCCCAAGAGATGAACAGATGAAGCTCCTTATAATTATCCAAGTTGTTGAACCATTTAAACATGCATTCTTGAAAGTTTGAGGAACCCTACTCTTCATTAAAATTTAACCCTCTTCTACACTCCACCCATACAAATTTTGTAAAAAAACACTGCACAAATAGATGTGATACTGATTCCTCGTCATTTTTGCATAATACACATAATTTTGGCCAACAAAAACCTCTCTTAATAATATTATCCCAGGTAAGGATCTTCTTCAAGAAAAGCCAAATGAAACACTGAATTTTTAGGGAGGTCTCGATTTCCATAGCTTTCTAGTCCACCATTTGGGGGTTGGAATAACTTGATCATAAACTAGCACAACCATAAGTAAAGTGGCCAATGAATGTTGATAGGTGTTATCCACTTGAATGGCACCTCTCCTTCTGAGTGCCGACACTCCTCATGTTGGCACACAAAAGGACATTTATGGATTGAGGATTGCCCAAAACACTATAGATGGGCTTATTAAGAACTACATTCATCATCCATCCAGCTGGTTATTTTTACCCTTTGGATATGTCAAGTCATGTACACGACTCTTTAGATATGCAACTCGCGTGTTGTACGTGAGTATCGGTTGTTGCATCTCGCATACATATGTGTACGCGGGTTACCCTTAGAGCAACTCACGGGTCATACGCGAGTTGCCAGTATTGATACCCGCGTACATGTCCCTTTGACATTAAAAATAAAAACACGTGATTACTTAAGATTAGTTAAGCACTTAACCTTAATCTCCTTAACTGTCTCAACCTCCTCAACCTTCGAAACTGCCTTATTTCACCAAGTATAAATACAGGCCTTGGGGAGGGTGTTAATAACATACACTTGGAGAGAAAATTTATGATGGTGGAGTTTATACAGAAGTCTTTGGAGCAGTGGAACTCAGAATCCTTTGGTTGCAGAGGAGTCCTTGTCTCAGGCGTTGGGTTGTAATCTGAACTATTTCATTATTGTTAATAAAGAGAATCCTTCTTCCATATGCATCTTGAATGTCTCTCATATATTGTGGTTTGATAAAAATTTATGTTTCAACATTCTGTATATGATTTATCTAACCCATTTATATATATGTATCTTCTTGTATTTGGAAGATTGACTCTTGACAGGTGAAGGAGAAGCATCCCTGAAGACTTTGGAGAAGAAGCAGAGCGGAAGAGGACAAGCTAGGATCAACCGTCATGTATCGGGTGAGTCTTTTCTATCCTCATGTTTCCTTTATTGCACTCTAGAGTCGATTGCCTGCAAGTTTCTTGAGTATGTTGGTAACCCCAAACCTTCGGTTATAAGGTGTTTATTCCTGTACAACAGAACTGGCGACTCCACTGGGGAGCCCAGACTGCTATAGGTTGTTTCTGTCACCCCTGACCAGTCTTTGCTTTGAAGTTTGTGTGTGGTCTTTTATCCTGGTTCATACTTAGTACATTGTTTGAAAGTCTTGTGGATTTTTCTTATTTTTTGAGAAAACATTTGTACCTGTACGCGGGTTGCTCTTCTGCATAGTCGCGTACAGAGGTTCCCATACGTGGGTTGCTTTCTTGGATAGTCGCGTACAGTACGCGAGTTGCCCTTATATACAGTCGTGTACAAGCCTGGAAATAGGGATTTTTTAGGATTGTGTTTGCTTGTCCCTCTCTTTGTGTAATTCATGTTTGTTAGTTGGCTTTCTTTATGAATACTGTGTTGTTTGTCTGAAGACCTTTGGTGACCACACTTTGTGCTTTTTCGAAAGCCCTTGGGTTTCTTTTGCTTGGATTATTTTTTGTTTGCATGTTGGAGTAGCTTGGCCTATTTGGGTTATAGGGTGAAGTGTCTCTGTCCAGATCAGTGATCAGGGTCTTGGGCATTGTTTTTCCAGTCTGCCTTTTGATAGTGGTTGGTTGTCACTTACCTTTATGCGTTTGCAGTGATCTTTTGTCATTGTGTATACCCAAGCTAGGGTTCCTAGTCTTCCTTTGTTGGTTGTTTCTTGGTTCTGTTAGCCTGTTTTACTTCAGTTTGTTGTTTTTATACAGTTGATTAGATCCAAGTTTACTCAAGTTCAGTTTATTTTAGGTGCATGGTAGAGTTTGAGCAAGTTTAAAAGTGAAAAGAAAAACATTGTTAAGCTTTTGCATTTGTTTTTGCATTAGTAGTTTTCATTTCAGTTTTAAAATATAATCTCAAAAACTACAAAAAACATAGGCTTAGTTTCTTTTATCGTTTGCATTAGTTCATCAATATTTATTTACAAAAAAAAAAAGTTTGCTTTAATAGTGGTAATTTGCTTTGAAAAATACACCTCTACTTTTATTTATTTCTTATCAAGTCAAAAACACCATAAGTACATCACTCCATTTCCTTATGAGTAAGAAAAATCCCTTTAAAATGAACGCAATAATTAAAATTTACTAGTAATTTTTTGTTTTAAGGGGCCTTTCACCTACTAGTTTAGGCTAGACTTGTGGGATAGGAAGTGTAAACTTCCCATAAGTTTTAAAATTCAGACGTAGTGGACTTTTCTTTAGGTAAATCCTTGACTTTATCAATTGTATCTGGGAAGCTCCTCTCAAACGGGAGTCAAGCACGAGGCCACGTGGAGGCATTCAAACAGAGGAGATAACCCTCCGAATCCTTGTCAAAATGTAAATAAGGACTTCTACGCATCTGGGGATTCTATCCTAGACAGAGTTTCGGGCTCAGCTACCCTGACCATACGTACGAGTCAGGCTTGCGACTGTCCCCCCAGACTGTTGGTATAGCTAAGGTAGCCTTTAGTCTCTTGACATTTAGGGTTCATACCTAGGTAAACCGGAAGGCTATTTCTGGTTCACCTTGAAAGGGCTTGGAAGGTAACCCTTGTTGTAAGTGTAGGAGGGCGGTTGGGTGATTCGTCCACTTGTGCCTAAGAACCACTTCAAGGATGCCAAGTAATCGTTCATCAGCTTTCTTCAGGAAAGTACATCTTTCACCCTTGTTTGATTGCTTGAGGCTTTAGGATTTTTTATAGTGTATGCTCTATGGTTTTTCCTATGTTTAGTTGGCCTTAGGGTGTGATTTGTCAAATTTTTAATCGTGGAGGACCAACCTATTAGAAGGTCAAGAAGGTTGAGAAACCTTCCTCCTCTCGTCACATTGGAGCCTCCACCTCCACCCTAAAGGCGGAGATTGGACACAGATGGTTCATTTGAACCGGTAGGGATAAGTGAAGTTCTTGGTGAACCAGAACTGATAGTTAACCATTTTGATCTTGATACAATTGAGATAGAAGAATTGCAGACTGATGAGTTTGCAAGGAACTTTAACACCCCCTTGACTGATTTAAACGATCCTGTGATCGTTCAGGTTAGACCTTTTGATTCACCTGTATTAGGTGTCCCTGTGGGTAGGATCATGTCTTCTGTGGAAGAAAGACCTTTTATGTTCACCTCAGCCGTTCTGGTTAAAGGGGTACTACCTCCCCCGGTAAGTGCCCCTAGATCTAGTTTACCTTATACACCTTTGACTCTAGCGAGCCGGGTGGTTCAACCACTGGTTCACTCAAACCTAGCAGGTACTTCTGGTGATATGGTTACTGGGATTCCTAATATACCTACCATTCCTTCTTCCTTTCCATATACTACCCAGAGCGGTCCGGTAGGATCCTCGACGTTTGTCCAAGTATTTCCTTGGAATGGGGGGCACATTCCCCCATCCAGGCCATACGTAGGTCCATCACCTTCCTATGTAGGAGTGCAGTTTGGGAACAATACCTCTTATGGGCAAAGTTTCCAAACTCCAATTTCGGTTCCGTTTACGAGCTCTCCCTTTTTGTTGTTCAGCGGAGGGATACAAGCTCTTGTCTTTCAGACCCCTGTTTCTATGGGGACGGCTCGAACTTCTTACATTGCACCTCCCACACACAATCATGTGGTTTATGGATGGAATCCGTTTCAGAGTAATCTACCCACTTCGCAACCAGTGGCAGGGGGCAACCCCACTTTTACCCATGGGCATTCGGGGGCAGGTCCCTCTAATCCCCAGGTTGGCACATTTAGTTCCCCAGTTCGACCCAAAATTCCATTCCTGGCAACTTTAAACTTGCCAGATTTGTCAAAATTGATGAATGACCTAGTCAAGCATGACCCTTTGTGGCCACCTGTTCCCACCAAATTGCCATCAGACATCCCTAAGTTCGAAGGCAAAGTTGGTGAAGATCCTGGGGCTCATGCCACCACATTTCATTTATGGTGTTCTTCGAATTTGCTGAATGAAGATTTAGTTAGGTTGAGGCTGTTCCAGAGAAACTTTACAGGTACTGCGGCAAAATGGTATATTGAATTGCCTTCTGCTGCTTGCAGTAGTTTCTGGGACTTGGCTAGTGCATTTCTTAGCCACTTTCAGCTTCCGGTCCGATATGATTTTAGAATGGACTTGTTATCTACCTTTAGGCAGGACAAGGCTACCCACATCTCAGATCACATCCAAGAGTGGAGAAGGCGAAAGAGCCTTATAAAAGCCACTATCCCTCCCGAGTTCCTTTTAGAGTGGTTCCTTAAATCCCTGTTTCCCTACATATCTAAGGACGTATCCACCTCAGGGGTGACGAATGAAGAAGAAGCCATTCTCAGGGCCCAACAACTGGATTTGATTTATTCACAATCTGGGATCTTGTATGAGATCATACCTGAGGCACCAAGGCCTACCCATAATGCGGAGAAGCCTAAGTTTGGACCCCATGCCAATGGTGTGGTTGGGTCCGTTAACTCTCCTACCGTAGAAGATTTGGCTAAGCAACTTCACCAGTTGTTTGTCAAGCATTCTACGACGGAGGTAGCAAAGGCTACCCCCTCCCCCCAGAATGCAAATGTTTTTGCACAAACCTCTAAGAAGGGCAATCAGCATCCCGGCGGTAAGAAAAGGAAAGGCAAGAAGGGAGAGGGAAATCAAAACAAGCAAAAGCCCGCGAACAATGCTGATGGGGGAAAAAAAGAAAAGAAGAAGGTCAAGTTCCCGTGTAAGTTGTGCCACGAGGACCACCTTACTCACCTTTGTCCCCTTATGGATCAAGCCCAAAAGCTGCTTAAAGCTCAACAACCGGCTGTCCTGAAGGATCCTTTTCCCCAAGGACAGAACTCAGCTTCAGCTTCTAATGTAGCAGGGGGCACTCAAACTGCCCCTGAACCAAACTATATCAACATGGTTCGATCTTCGACTTTGTTGCAGACAAGGAACAAAAATTATGAGAAAGAGACTCTTGAGAAGGGCAAAGCTGTAGGTGAAACTTCTAACCCTCTCACAATAGAGAAGCCTGCTGAAACTATGCCTAAGATATCGAAAGGTGTCTTCAAGAAGACCTTGCATAACCCTAATTCTAGGGCTGCTTCAAACTACTCCGTGGTTGAAGATTTAGCCCAAGCCCTGTGTGCAATGTCAACTTTAGAGGTGTTACAGAGTTGTCCTGCCCAACGGGATGCTCTCTTAGCAGCTTTAGGCAGCATGGACTCTTCGAGTCTCATGGCAAAATTTCATTTGTCCGATGTTAAAATTCGCCTGCCTTACCATGTAGCCTTATCAATAGATGTCGTCCATGGTGGTAAGACCATTGGAAGGGCAGTTGTTGATGAGGGGGCTTCTACATGTGTTATGTCCTTGGCCTGTTGGAAAGCTCTTGGATCCCCAGAGCTGGTCCCATCAAACACTTTGCTTACTGCTTTTGATGGAAGATCCTTCCGTCCGCATGGTATCCTACCGGCTTTTGAAATTAAGTTGGCAGGCAAAGCAGTGTCTATTGAAGTAGAAGTGATTGATGCTCCTTTGGACTACAATTTGCTTCTAGGAAGGAACTGGACTTATGCGATGTCCGCTATTGCGTCGACCGCTTTTCGTGTAGTGGTTTTTCCACATGAGGGAAAGTTGGTTACTATTGATCAACCTGATTTTACCTGAAAAGGTCGTTTAGAGTCTAATGAGTCCGCTGTGCCATTGGTTGATTAGGTCAAACCTGCTGCGCAGAGCTTGGGGGATGGAATGTACACATCACTGATGGGCACATTTGATCTTCCAGCCCCGGTTACTTATATTGGTTCTACTAGTGTGGGGAAGTCCATAGCTACGGTTGTCGATAAGACTGATCCTTGGGTTCTCCCAACCCCCCATGAACCGGAAGTGCCCTTATCGACAATGGAGGTCACTTATCAAGCTATCACTCAAGCCACTATTGATCCCATTCCAGATCCTCTAACAGTCTCGGATGATCTGGAAGAAGTCTATTTTCTTGTATGGGTGGAAAACTCTTCGCATTCTATAGATTGTTTAGACATGGTTTTACCTTCCGATGAAGCTATTCTGGAAGCTATGAGTGGACATGATAAGATTTGTGAGGATCTTCATCATCGATCCTATTTTCTTCCAGAACTAAGCAGAATAGAAAACCAAGAGTTTCGTTTGAGACTGTCAGAAGATGTTGATATACCTATAAATCCCTTGCCTAGGGAAGGAATGTTTGTCGAGGGGAATATGGCAAATATTTCCGCCACTATACCTATTAACATCTCTGTAAACCCTGATGTCGTGGAAAACATATACATAGGTGCAACTTGCTCTCCTGAAGAGATTGCCATCTATACTGCCTTGTTTAAGGAATTCCGCGATGTCTTTGCCTGGTCATATGAGGAGATGCCAGGCATAGATCCATCTATTGTTGAATATGAAATCCGAACATATCCTGATTCCAAGCCAGTTCGACAAAAGTTAAGACCCGTTAACCCGCGCAAAGCGGCGGTTGTGAAGGCAGAAGTTGAAAAGCTGTTGAAGGCTGGTTTCATCTATCCCATAGCTTTGACTGAATGGGTATCCAACCCTGTTCTGGTTGATAAGAAGTAAGGGACTATTCACGTCTGTATAGACTTTAGAGACCTCAATAAAGCCTGTCCTAAGGACAACTATCCCACACCATTTATAGACCAGATCATAGATGCCTGTGCGAGAAGTGAGGTGTTTTCGTTTATGGATGGTTTCTCCGGATACAATCAAATTCAAATAAAACTGGAAGACCAACATAAAAATTCTTTCATTTGTCCTTGGGGTACCTTTGCGTATAAGAAAATTCCTTTTGGATTGAAAAATGCTGGGGCAACCTTTCAACGGGCTATGAACTTTGCTTTCCATGACATTAAAGCCATTGTCGAACCATACCTTGATGATCTGCCCGCACATTATCGTAAGAGGATCCAACATCCAGATCATTTTGTGGTTGATATTTGAAAGATGTAGATATTATAAAATCCGCTTGAATTCCCACAAGTGTGTATTCTATGTCGAGTCAGGAAGATTGCTCGGGTTCATTGTCTCTAATAGAGGCATCTAGGTGGATCCTTTGAAAGTTGAGGCCATTATAAATCTGCCTCCTCCTCGTTCTCTCAGGGAAATTCAAAGCCTGCAAGGAAAGTGTAATTTTCTTTGACATTTTATTGTTAACTATGCCAAGATTACTAAAGGTTTCATGTGCCTGCTCAAACAGGACACCCCATTTGTATGGGATGAAACCGCACAACTTGCTTTTGAGGCATTGAGAAAAGCTTTGCTGTCGGCACCCTTATTACGTCCACCAGATTATTCTAGGGATTTTATATTATATCTGGCTGCGTCGAAGTCGACCATTGGGGTAGTACTAGTCCAGGAGGATGATAAGCTTGTAGAGCATGTCGTTTATTATCTTAGCCATGCTTTGGCCGGACCTGAACTTAGATACTCCCATGTTGAAAAATTAGCCTTAGCAGCTGTTTATGCTGTGCAGAGGTTACGTCACTACATTCTACTGAGGACCACAACAGTAGTGGCGGATGTGAATCCGTTTCAATATGTTTTATCCCGACAGATTTTTGGGGGAAAATTTAATAAATGGATAGTCATTCTCCAAGAGTTTGACTTGGATTTCCAGTTCGCTAAGTCTAAGAAGTCCTTAGTTTTTGGTGAACTTATAACAGAATTTCCTACTGAAGAAGATGTAGTGATTGAAGATGACTCATTCCCAGATGAGCACATTTTCTTGATATCCACCTTTGATCCTTGGTACGAGGATATTCTTATATATCTCCAAACTTTGAAGTATCCTGCAGCTTCCTCGAGGGAAGAACGACGTAAATTACGCCTTCATGCCAAGAACTACCTCATTATAGGAGATACATTATATCGACGAAGGGTAGATTCCGTTTTGCGTCGTTGCCTTACCCACGAGGAAGCGGAGATTGTCCTAAATGTTGCCCATAGTGGAGCATGTGGGGGCCATTTATCTGGGTTAGCAACGACCCAGAAGATATTACGTGCCGATTATTTCTGGCCCACGATCTTTAAAGATTGTGTGGAAGCAGTGAAGTGTTGTCATCCGTGTCAGCTTTACACCAGGAAGATGCAGTCACATCCTGCTCCATTATTTCCCATTGTCTCGATACGCCCCTTCATGAAATGGGGGATTGATTACGTGACATGCAACCCAGCCTCAGCTGGGGGGCATAAATACATCATTGTCATTGTTGACTATTTTACGAAATGGGTAGATTATCTCACGGTTTGGTATACCCAAAGTGATTGTCACTAACCATGGCAGTCATTTTCAAAATAACTTTCTTTGTATTCAATCAAATTATCGCACGGTTTGGTATACCCAAAGTGATTGCCACTGACCATGGTAGTCATTTTCAAAATAACATGATGACGGAATTGACTACCATGCTTGGATTCAGACAAGAACATTCTTCTTCGTACTATCCGCAAGCAAACGATCAGGTTGAGGCTGTCAACAAGACTTTAAAAAATATTCTTAAACATACAATTGATGTAGACCATTCTAATTGGCACATCATGCTATATCCTGCTCTTTGGGCTTACCGAACCAATGTAAAAACTGCTACGGGTTTCTCCCCTTTCCAACTCATTCATGGAGTGGAAGCAGTTACTCCGATTGAATGTGAAATCCCGTCTCTAAAGATAGCCATTCATGTGTTACCTGATACGACTGAGCTTGAGGAATGTCTGGTACATTTAGAACACCTTGATGAACAACGTCGAGATGCGCTTACTGCTAATCACGCTCATAAAAATAGGGTCAAAACTCAGTATGATAAATCGGTCAAACCTAAGGTTTTCTCTGAAGGGGAACTTGTCTTGCTTTGGGACCAAGATAAAGAACCCCTGAGGGCAGGAAAATTCAAGGCCATGTGGTTAGGACCTTATGTCGTGTCGAAAGTATTGAGTAAAGGCGCATATGAGTTAGTTTATTTTGATGGAACAAGTTGCCTGAGCCTAGAAATGGGCTCTACCTGAAGAAGTACTATGCTTAGGCTTAGCAATTTTTCTTGTATTTTTATTGTATGTATTTTTATGTACATTAGGTTGTCGGTTTTGTTTTTATACTATCTGCTGGTTGTGGCAAATGTCTTCTGAAAGGTATATAGGGTTCGTTGATGGCGCCAACCATCACACTTGTAACCTAGCTTCGAGAACATGGGTTATTTATTCTCCCTCAGGACAGCTTGTTGCAGCGGGAGGTGCTTGTCTAGGTCCTACTTCTAGTAATGTTGCTGAGTATATGGTTGTAATTGAGCTCCTATGGGATGCTTTGTCACGTGGTATTACCCAGATTGAGGTTCGTCTGGATTCTCAGTTAGTGGTTTCCCAGCTCAATCGGGCTTATCAGTTACGAAATCCTATTTTATTACCTCAGTTCATGCAAATTCATTTATTGGAAAGACATTTTGAAGTTATTACATTCAATCATATTCCATGAAATCAGAATTCATTGACTGATGCATATGCTAATTACATTTTAGATTGGCATCTCACACACATTTTATAACGATATACAACAAACATATAAAAAACATTTGTAAATAAACTGACAACAAAATATATATATATGTAAAATATCTGTTTATAGATACGTCAAGTCCGATCCTCAGATCCCGTCATATACAAAGTATACAAAAATGTGGATTGTAGTCCATCAAAATGTCCTAGATCTACGTAGGACCACCTTGGTCCCCATGGTCCCTCTGCACCCTGGCTTCCTCACCCTCCTCAACTTCGGCAGCCTCTACAGCCTCTATATATACAAGTACCGCTCTGACCACTCGCCTGAATAGACGTAGCCAGACCGATGGAACTCCAACTACGAACTCTTGCATGGCAGTCGGGATATGCTCTATCCGTAAGGTAGGTACTCATTGGGTCAGCTTGGCCAGCTTTCCCTCTAGAACCCTGATCAGTCCCGGGTCTTCGCCTGTGACAGGACGAATGAACTTGTGTGGGTACCCTTCAGGGTGGATCGGTCCAATATCTGCATTTTGATACATTTATAGGATTAATACTTGTACATATGTATATATCTATAATTTTAAAATTCATAAAAATTTGAAAAATGATAAAATTTAAAAATGACTTACCTAGCTCGCCCCATGCTCCTCCTGGAGGGAGGACAAGGTCGGGGCCACCTCGAAAGTCCATCCCGGCATATGGAAACTGCTCCAGTGCCGGTAGCTGTCATTCCCACCAGGTATAGAAATCATCATCGTATACACTGTGTACCGTGTCTCCTCCTCCTTGACGGAGGAAGATGTATCCCCACCTGCTCAGCCTTGGCTGACATGGAGATCTGATCGATAAAGGTATGGCAGGGCTCAATGCTGCTACTCTCTCGAAAAAGAAGGCCACCAATATACTTGCATAACCAAATTTTTTTCGCCTTCCTCTCTTGCAATCGGACAATTGTCTCTTCATGATAGGGACAACTCCCGAGCACCAATCATAGAGAGCACCGTTGAAACAATTAACTGCCAGCCTCATTTGGTTCCTTGTAGACAAATGTAGAGATGAGGATCCTGAAATTCTCACAATGGTGCTAGCAAGTACCTATAGAGTAAAGTCACTAATATGTACAACAGGGACGCAGCTCCCTCTCTTTTCAGTACCCGGTGTGCAAAATACATCTATATAGTTTTGGACACTTAAGGGGTCACCGCCTCTGCCAGTGCCCTCTAAGTTCACCAATGCTCCTCGACGTGGTAGACCGGTTATGAAATATATGTCTTCAGTGGTAATCTCCAAGGTTTCACCCTATAAGTTGAACATCCCCAAGTCATGATCCCAATAATTTACCATGAACTCAAGTATGTGGACATTGGCCCACATTGGTGATGTGCAAATGAATTTTAGTAGCCCACTGGTTCGCAATGCTTGTATGGTGGGCGCACTTTGGAGCGCTGCTTGGTCCATTATTTCGTGCTCCCTTTCCCTCCATTCCAGAACCATTTTTAACCTAGCAAAACAAGTAATTTGATGTAGTGATTCCATATCAAAATTCAATTTTTTTTGACTATATTTAGCCTTTTATCCTCCACGCAGTACACGCGACTGTCTAGTTAGACAGGTCGCGTACTGTACGCGACTGTCTAGTTAGGCAACTTACGTATAGAACGCGTGTACGCGAGTTTTCAGATAAGCAACCCGCGTACGCGCCGTGCAACTTTTAGGATGCTTTTAATTATGGAATTCGGACTCAAAATTGATAATTGCTTGGATCAAAATGAAGAGCTCAGGGTGTAGGTTTACCTGCAACTAGCGGATTTTGATTTCGTTGGTCCAATTGTCCACAGTGATCGAACAAAGGTACAAGGTAAAACTTGCTTTTTATGGCTCAAAAGTTCAAATGGTGAGTTTTGTTTAATTTTTCACCTATTTATAGAAATTATATTTCTTTAAGTGGGTTTTTTTATATAGTTTGAAATTTCATTCAACTAATACCATATTTCTTTATGCTTTGGAACAGGTTTTTCACTATTACAAAGTGTTGTTGCTCCAATTGGGTGGTTTTGTCATTTCCAATACATTTTTGGCACCTTTTATTCAAACCACATTAACCTTAGCAATCAACCTTTTGCCACGGACTATGGTATCATTAACCATTAGTTCCCTGTTTTGTACCATTGTTCTTCCGTGGATAGGACTCTTTTTCATGAGTATCCTTCTTCTAAGCCTATGTTGTCCTTTGGTGTTCATGCCGCAACTGTTTCAGGTATAGGGGCCTCCTTTTAGCTATTTTACACGCCAAATAGAGCTTCTTTTGAATCTCTTTTTACAAGCTATCTCTTTATAGGACTCCCCACCCTTATGGAGTTTCTTTAGGCCCAGGTCTGGCTCCTTCAAAATAGACTTGATTGCCGAGTTAACTCGTCCGTTCAAGCTCGTTAAGAATATGTGAGCGGGCATCCTCATTGGTGGTAGGTTATCTCTTTCTCGGACCATGCGGAATAATACGAGAAAGGATCGCTCTCTTTTCTTTTTGAATTGAGAAGAGTATTCTCAGGTATAGGTTTATCACTTTTTCGGACCTGAGGGACTAAATTTATGGAAAAGGAACACCCGGTTTGAGCTTAGTTTTCTCTTTTTCGTGCTTTGGACCTAAACATGAAAAATATTTCGAGTGTACTTTGTGTCTTTATCATGCTCGTTAAACACTTAAGAACAAAGCAACAAGTTTATTATTGTAAGCCCCATTTCTCGTAACCAAATGGATCTTTCTGAGTGATCTTGCTTTCCTTCACACTCGTAAAACTCAAGCTATTTTATGCTGTTCTGGAAGGAGCGTTGGGTAGGTGGTAATTTAACCTTTTTCGGACCTCCCTGACTAAGTACAAAAAAGGTTCACCTTTTCTTCTACGGAAGTTAAGAGAGTTCTTTTGTGGTATGTTTTATACTTTTTCGGCCTCAGGAGACTGAATTGGACGAAAAAGGACCCCCCTGGAGTCTTCTTTGGAGTTTTTAGACTCTTTAAATGTGAAAACACCAAATGAGCATGTACTAGTTCGGGCTCATTAAATCCACGAATCAGTGACACTATCAAGCATTATTTTCCTGTCTCTTCAAGCTTGTTAAAAAATGAAGAGGGATCCGATTTTACTTTCTTGGACTCATTAAAATTTAACAGGGAAGGTAAGGAAGACATTTTCTCTTGTTTTCAGTAATGGTAGCATGTCCTCCTTGAACATAGCACTCTTCGTTTTCCGATATCCATGTTTCAATGATTACTTTTCCGTTCAGCTATTACCTTGAGTTTCTTACTCCTCCTCTTGTCCGTTATACCTGGGGAATCTGATCATGTCTCCTACATGACAGATAGGTCTAGTTGTTCTATCTATAAGTTAAACGCTGCCTTGGGTCATCTCTGTGTTGTGCTCATTGTTCAAGGACTATACTCAATGTCTGATCTATAGCCTGATACCATCATTGTTATATCTGTTATCTATTGTGTCTCCCTTCTTTTACCCAGTTCCTAGTCACTCATGTGATCCGTTGGAGGATCTATTGCCTTCCTTATCACAGCATGGTTCTGTTTCAGTACTTCCTGATGACGAAGACCTCGACTTTTGACGTTTGTACCTCAGGATTCACTTTCATCATTGGTGAATTCCTTTGCTTTAGTTGTTGGTTATCATCTATTGATTGACAAATTGTTGAATCCTTTTCATGTTCAACTTTAGCTTACCCTTATTCACATGGCTTGGATTGTACTGGTTCTTTGGGATCCTTTATGAAGACCTTAGTTCCTCACCTATGGACTAAGTTGCGCAAGATTATGTTCTATTCATATACATAGCTTCCAGATCTTTGAAGACTCATCATTATTGTATATTGTGGCTTCGATCCACCTTTGTAATATATGTGGTTTCATACCCGTATCATATGATATACTCAAATATTGTAAAGGAGCTAGTGTTCTAGTAAATTGAACATAGCATCCTCAGATGTAACTTTGTATATGACATTACTATGTATTTGTTTCAGGTACTCTCTATGCTCCATTGGATTTCCGAGTTCTCCAAAGTTAAAGATTATAATGTATTTTGGCCATCGTTTCCCTCTGACCTCACACATTAGGGGGCATCTGTTATCCACCTAAATGGCACCTCTTCGTCCGAGTGCCAACACTCCTCATGTTGGCACACAAAAGGACATTTATGGATTGAGGGTTGCCCAAAACACTATAGATGGGCTTATTAAGAACTACATTCATCATCCATCCATCTGGTTATTTTTACCCTTTGTATATGTCAAGTCATGTACGCGACTCTTTAGATACGCAACTCGCGTGTTGTATGTGAGTATCGGTTGTTGCATCTCGCGTATAGATGTGTACGTGGGTTACCCTTAGAGCAACTCGCGGGTCATACGCGAGTTGCCAGTATTGATACCCGCGTACATGTCCCTTTGACATTAAAAATAAAAACACGCGATTACTTGAGATTAGTTAAGCACTTAACCTTAATCTCCTTAACTGTCTCAACCTCCTCAACCTTCGAAACTGCCTTATTTCACCAAGTATAAATATAGGCCTTGGGGAGGGTGTTAATAACATACACTTGGAGAGCAAAGTTATGATGGTGGAGTTTATACAGAAGTCTTTGGAGCAATTGAACTCAGAATCCTTTGGTTGCAGAGAAGTCCTTGTCTCAGGCGTTGGGTTGTAATCTGAACTATTTCATTATTGTTAATAAAGAGAATCCGTCTTCCATATGTGTCTTGAATGTCTCTCATATATTGTGGTTTGATAAACATTTATGTTTCAACATTCTATATATGATTTATCTAACCCATTTATATATATGTATCATATTGTATTTGGAAGATTGACTCTTGACAGGTGAAGGAGAAGCATCCCTGAAGACTTTGGAGAAGAAGTAGAGCAGAAGAGGACAAGCTAGGATCAACCATCGTGTATCGGGTGAGTCTGTTCTATCCTCCTGTTTCCTTTACTGCACTCTAGAGTCTATTTCCTGCAAGTTTCTTGAGTATGTTGGTAACCCCAGACCTTCGGTTATAAGGTGTTTATTCCTGTACAACAATAGGCACAACCACTCACTTAGTTTTGTGAAGATAGTTAGTTGTTAAAAAAAGGCTAAAATATATAATTTTATATCCATTATTCATACAACATTGTTAGAGTTAATATAAGCACAAAACAAATAATATTTCATAAAAAAAAACTAATATGAAAAAAAAACAACAAATTGTTACCCATTTCTTTAACCACCCTTTAACTGAAGTTTAATTAAATCTTAATTAAGATTCATAAAAGAATAGCAAGGTATGACGACCATGAAGTGAATCCCTGTTGTACTCTTGTTACAATTGCATTAATCTTGTTGATCCGCTAAAGCAAGTCCAAAATATGAGATAATATCTAAATGCCAATCGACATAATAATTGCTTCATAATATTTTTTTTATCGTGACTACCTCATTAGCATCACTCCAATTCCAAACCATCATGTCTTCCCTATGACTTAACCTAATACCAACTCAATTTAAGGTCATAACATACCAATTCCATTCTAAAGCAAAATCACTTATAAAATTCAAGTCATTTTCCAGAAGCCAATAGGACTATAAAGGTGTCCTATTAGTCCTTTTAATATGAGCCAAAACCTAGATATTTAACTCTGCGAGCTTTGATAAGCAACCCTAGAAAATTTTGAATTGTCCTTCAACTCCAACAAATAGATCAATGCCTACAAATACTTGAGTTCCTCTTCCAACAACCCAACTGAGCCATTCACCAATTTTAGAAAATGATTTAAGTAAACCTATCTAGACGATTGAAGCATTAGAAATAATTTTATTAGAGCAACGAATCCACTAAACAATTGAACAATATTTTATGTATTTTGACTTAAGGACTATGCTCCATAAACCTTCACCAAACAATCCCCTCCAAAGGCTTTTAATGCTTAATGCATAATTGGACCAGTACAGATGCTTGAGCACCCAGCCTCCTATGTTATTTACAAGAGCAATACTTTCTCAAGAGGAAAGATGAAATTTAGAAGAATCCAAATTTCTATCCCAAAGAAAGTGAAATATCCTTTTGTTAATCATACCAATGACTGATACCAGAATCATGGCTAGAGAGAGTTGATACACCGGAACACTCTCCAATACTTACTTGTCTAAGATGAGTCTACCACCTAAGGATAAAAAATTATAGGTATAATGACTGATTCTCTTTTCCACTTTTTGTACCAGCCAATTCCAATCCTCACATTTATAACAATTTGGCTTCAAAAAATATCCCAAATACTTAAATCCATCCTCCACTTTGGACAGTTGAAAGGGGAAAAGTTGTGTTATGTGATCCCAAACCTCCGAGTCTAAGCAATTATAAAGGAACATTGACTTTTGGGCACTTATAGCCATCCTAGATGTAACACAGAAATAGTTAATTATTGAATGATAGCATTCCCATTTTGTAATATCTCCTCCACCAAATAGTAAAACATCATTAACAAAGAGTAAATGTGAAATAGATAAAGACTAGGAGATTATGATACATTTAATCTCACCCTTCTTCTTTGCATAATCAATTAATTTACTTAGGCCTTTAATGACAAGTAAAAATAACAAAGGGGATAAAGGACACCATTGCCTCAACCCCCGGTTGCTCTTGAAGAAAGAAGTTGGTGAGCCATTGATTAATATAGTAAAGTTTGCAGATAAATAAAAGCCATAATCCAATTAGTAACATCTACTGGCAACCCAATATGAATTAGATTAAAACACAGAAAGGACTAGTCAATACAATCATAAGCTTTGATTAAATCAATCTTGAGTACAAAAACTCTTTTATCCTTAGTTTTCAAGGATATGATGATTTGGCGGAAAACCAAATTGCTCCATAGAGGTATATTTAGCTAAAAATGGTTTGATTCTATTAGATATGATCTTTGTAATCACCTTATAAATCAAATTACACAAAGAAATGGGTCGATAATCACTAAAGGGTTGAGGCTTATCACTGTTATGAATTGCGGCAATAAAAGTAGCATTGAAATTCCCTGGAACATAACCTTTATATCTTCATTCTTCCACTGCTTCAACTAGATCTTTTCCAACCAGATAATGAAAATGTAAAAAAAAATCCACTATCCACCCATCAGGCCAGGGATTTTGTCCTTCACAAATTGTTTCAGGACATTCTTAACTTTCTCCAGGGATATCCTCTCTCCAAAATTTGCCCCTTATTCAAGAGAAAAAATCCCAGGAAAATACTTCAATACCTCTAATTGCACAAAATAAATTTGATACCTTATCCTGTTTATAAATATCTTTGAAATAAGTTACAACTTCAGATTCCAAAGCTCGTTAATCTGACAAGAGAGCCCCATTTGAATCCAACATGTCCCAAATATCATTTTGCACCCTTATCTTATTTGCATATATATGTTTTTTTTGTATTATTATCTCCCCGAGACAACCAAACTGCATGACTCTTGAGTCACCATGTCTCTTCTTGCTTGAGGAGTTTTGCTTTCTACACCTCCATATTAAACAACTTTTCCTTCCTATCAACCGAAAAAACATTCTCATCCATCAAACTACTCAAATACTTAGTTTCATTTTCAAATCTCAAAAGCTCCACTACGTTAGCCAACTTCTTATATTTTCCCCAATTAATAACATCCTTTTTCAATTTCTTGAGAATATCATCAAGATGGAGCATCAGAGGTAAAGAAGAATCATGAGCAAACCTAATCCACCTATCTATCATTAGCTCATAAAAATCCATATCATCATGCCATGTATGGTTGAGTTTAAAAGGATAGTGAGTTTTTCTCAACCCAAAATCTAACTGTAAGATAATAGCTTTATGGTCTTACACACCAGTTAATTCTTCCCCAGATCTGAATTTTCCAATACAATCACATATTTCTTCAGCCATTAAAAACTTGTCCAACCTTTTTACTATACCATATTTACCTATCCGACCATTGTCCAAGTAGGCACTTGAACATTAGGAGAAATGCAAATAAGTTTGACATTATCAAACATAGTCATGAGATAATCAACCAACGGATCAACCACATTCCCTGAAACCCAAACTTCAGTAGAGGATAAAGTAAAATTCAAATCTCCAACAATGATCAAATGGGGATAATTTAAATCCAATCCTACAAAATTATATTCCAAAAAACTTCCCTCTGAATATAGGGACCATTAATATTTAACCCCTTGAAGCAATGGTCCATTCCTTGAAACCAACCTTCAATCAACAAACCTACAATAGTGGTAAAAGCTCTGAAATAAAATACCACTTGATTCCATGCAACCCATGATGCAACCAAAAGACCCCTCGAATTCCCCCTATCATCAATACCACTACATAACCAAGATGGTGAGATCCTAAAAAAGAATTCACAAGCTTTAAGAACATATACCATCATTTCCTATAAAAAATACCACCCCTAGATAGACAACTTCCATTAATATCTTAAAGGCAACTCTTTTGGGTGACCCACCCAACCCTCTTATGTTAAAAGAGACAAGATTCATTAGGTAACCTTGTCCTGGGGCATACATGCTCTAAGATCCCCCAATATAGATGAAGAAGGATATACACCTCCCAAATCCAACCTAGCCGAAGAGAGAGAAGTAACTTTAGGGCTTACAAATTTTGGCTTAACAATAGTTGAAGCTTCCTTAGAATTCCCAACTTCCTTAACACCATGCTTTCCTTTTTTCTTTCGAATGATGACTTTAGGGTTTTTGATAGAAGAGATAGGGATACCATAATACTTATCCGCAAAGGAACCAAAGAAAATAGGAATCAAACCTTTAACCCCAAATACGGAAATAGGAGGAGGAGACGTAGTCATAGTGACAAGAGGGGGAGGAGTATTGAAGCCCAAATAATTTCCCACCAGACACTGGGAAATGTTAATCGACAATGGTGGGGTTTTGGAAATGTATTGTAACTGGACGTCTTCAACCAAAGTAACATTACCCATAGGAGAAGAAGAGGAATCTGCAACATGAAAAACAAAACCGTCGAAGATGGAAGGGCGACTTACCACCAAATCACTAACTTGACCATCCAAGTTCACATTACCCATAGGAATAACCCCCACCAAAAGAGGCACTAAAAGACTAGAGAGAGGGACATCCTCAAGAACCCCTACAGGATTCAAATTTGACCCTTCAACAAAAGAAAGACAATCCTATCTACCCGATTCTGTCAGAGTATGATGAATTTCATCAATAAAACCGTATGAGGAATCCTTAATTAAATAATTTAAGACCTCAACCCGGGAAATAAATTTAGTAACCAGGGGGAGAAATATTTTAAACTTACCCAAGAAAAGCGAAGCAGAATCAAGATCCATAGGCAAAGGATGATTTACAAAAGACTCAAAATTGTTGTGTTCCGCAAAAGATGATGAAGTGTCAGAAGATATTGAACCCATATCCACCAAATCCTTAGGGAATTTGTCTCTTAGGTGGCCAGTTTCGCAATAGTGAAGACATCGAAAGGACACCCACCAATAATCCAAATGTTTCACAAAAACCCCCTCCGTCCAAATAACCTCCACCTCTTTAGGTAACCATGTTGCGACATCTACCTCAACCAAAACCCTAAGTAATATCCGATGAGAAGCCATCAAAGTTTCTTCTTCGATAAGAATAAACCTACCAATTGAATTTGTCACTGCTTTAAAACCTTCAAACGACCATAACCGGAGAGGGAAGCCCAATATATGAACCCACAAATGTCTCCATTTCAACTTTTATTTCCATTGATTGAATTCTGAATGCCATTTGAATAACACCAAAGACCTAGAACTAACCACCCAATACCGATCCAAAATATTTTGCAGGCTCTCCTCAGACAAAAAATTGAAATAAATCCATTCATTAACCGACATAGTGACTCTCAGAGCATAGTTGATGCGCGACTTCCATTTTCTACATACCTAGTCCATGATTTCTAGCTGAGAAAGTTTTATGAACTCAAATTTTCCAATTAGAGCTCTAGTCGACATACTCATAACCATATTCATAGTAACATCCTTACACAATTTGCATGCCCATTCCTCACCTTTTGAAGTTTAAGCTTTTGTCACCTCCTCACTTGGTCACCTTTTAATCCCTACTTAGACTGAGAACCATCCATCCCAACACTAGGGTCAGAATAAAATAAGCTTCTAGGTCTTAAATTCTCCTTGACAACAACAACATTTGAATGTCTCACAACTTTAGAATCCCTAAAATCGATCGAATCTTTTGAGCGTACTGATTGAGGGCCCAAATCACCCACCTTTCCAGGTATCAAAAACTCCACTAAAAAACTAGGGTTAATCCACACTTTTGAGGGTTTTGGGGAAAACCCACTCCCGACTCCATAAAAACAATTCCCTCCTTAGAACTAGCCATGTGATTATCAAGACATCACATCACTAATAACATGATATGACCCAAGCCATCTATCAAACCTACTCCCACTTGGAAAAAACTCAACACCCAATATAGATCCTCACTAGGGACCACAAAAAATCCCTAAATAACTATGAAAAAACAGTAAATGGGAGTTCCCATTTTTTCACTTGGTTGGTACTAAGCTTTCCTCATGGAAAGCAGACTCCAAGCGAGTGCATATTGAAAGAAACACTCGAATCTGTAGACCAAACCCTCCATCAGAATTTTATGTCGAGAAAACATGAGCCCTTTTTTTTCTTGTTGCCTAATGCTTCTTGCCTAAATGGACGAAGGCAGATCATTCCCAATTTTGATGGAGATTTAGTAAAAAATATGTTGATTTTTTTTTAGTTTTGATTAGGATTTAAAAAAAAATGTTGTCCCCACACCAGATGTTAGATTTGGAAAATGGAGGAGCACATGAGGGGCATGTGGCAGGGCCTCATGCCACCCATGCCACCAACTCACCCCCCCCTAGCATGGCATGAGGTTAAAAGGATTCCCGCGATCTCCCATTCAACTAACAACTTGGGTATAAGAGCGCATAATCAATGAGGGAACTCGCCGGAGGTGTTTGGTAATGGTGATGAGGTTGCATGCGTGCGAACTCCTTCACCCAACTCTCGCCATGATGTCAACACAAAAGAGGACAATCGACTAAGCTTGAGTCTCATCATATCGTCAAGCCATTCTATGGTATTATCGCCCATTACATGAGGCGTCCACTTCGTTTATTGCTCAAGTTTTGCCTTTCCACTCTTAAGTGTTATTCGCCTGCATTCCTGTGTTTTTCTAATAAATACAAATATAATTTTAATTAACAATCATATACTTGTAACTTATATATTTAAAATGTCAAATATTTTTTTTCAAAATTATATATTTAAAAAATATATATAATTTTAATAAACAATTTTAGTTTAGTTTTTTAAAATTTTTATCTATAAAGTTTTTTATAATTAAATTTAACATATTTTATTTATTGAACAATAATTTGAATATTTGAAAGGAATAATTGATATCCTCTTCACATAACTTTAATTCTTTGTATATGACAAATTGAATATTACATAACGAGTCCTTAATAAACTTACAAAATGCTCTTATTGTTGAACTTTTAATATTCTGAAATTCTAACTTAATATTCTAAAATTCTAAAGCGCTCGATGTTCTTTCATAGATTTCGAGACATGAAAAAATAAATAAATTCAATACACTTTGATAAATTTAAATAATATATATAT
>LPNX010380141.1:299044-310649 GCA_001517045.1 Pseudotsuga menziesii
GGAGAGGGAGAAACCCTAAATTTTTTGTTGCTTTCTTTAAATTTTACATGGTTGCAAATTTTAGCAATAGGATTTTACCATTCCTACTATATCACAATGAGTTTTATTTTTAATTTTTTATATGCACTTAATTTTTATTAGCTTTGTGTATCTTTTTTTCTTTCAGAAAGAAAAAAGCATGTCCTTGATATTCAATTAAGAATCAAAGGGCATCTAATGTGCCATCTCAAAACATGGGTTACATCGAAGTAAGTGGATCTGATAAGTTACATACTACTGAATCCATGAACAAGTCACAACTCAACAAGTTACAGTGGGGGAGATCCAAGTGCTAATCCAACAATAATAAAGTTCCCATCAGTAAAAACTGTACCTCTAAAACATATCTACTGTGGACCAAAGAGTGCAGAGCAGCAATCTAAAGGAGCCCGCTCCAGAACAAACTAAAAAGGTGTAAGTAAAAAAGGGAGAACAAGCTCCAGATCTAGGCTCAAAAGAGCTTGAAGGTGTCATGAGAGGCCTAGAGGCCATAAAAAAATTTAGAGTAGCAACCAAACCCAGGAGCCAAAGAAAGAGCAGTTTTAGAGAGGCGATCTACGAGTTGATTATGTTCAGGGTAGATATGGCTGAAAGACAAATCTGGAAAGCAAGAGTAGTGCTTTCTAGTTTCCCAACACCAGTGAAAGAGTTCAGGAGGAGAAAGGGCAACAGTACCCTTTACCCAATTTATAATGACTGAAGAGTCACCAAAAACATTGAGTGTGGGAATCCCCATCATTTGGGATGTAAGCAGAAGAGCCCAGAGCCCTACCAATTCTGCTTTAGTGTTGGTGCTATTTCCCACCCCCAAAGCAAGCTCGAAGGAATGTGACTCATTCAAGAGCAAGCAATAACCTACTCCACCTTCATTTTTAGTAGAAGTCCCATAAAAAAATCCATAGGGATAAATAGGTATAGGACCAGGGCCCAAAGCTCTTTTCTTTCTTGCCTTATATGCTGGAGGACAATACATCTACATGGAGTAAGTGATTTGTTGGACTAAGCCTAGGACAGACAACTTTTTCCCCTCGAAAATAAATATGTTCCTAGCTTTCTAGATAGCCCACATGGCGTGAAAAGGAAGATAGTAGCATGCTGAGTGCTTGGAGAAGCTTACAGTCCAATTTTCCAGAAACAAGCAAAGATTATCAGACTGGAAGGAAGGAGAGATATGGTACTGATCACTCAGGAGAGAAAGAACATTCTTCCAAACAGAGCAATGAGAAAAAATATGTTGTACAGTATCTTCATTAGCACTGCAGAGTGCACAAATACCAGGCCCTGTCCAACCTCGCTTCTTGAGATTATCCCATGTAAGAATTTTGTTCATCAACGCCAGCCAAACAAAACAACTTATTTTCCTAGGTAGAGTGCCTGACCAGATGAGAGCAAGTAACCTGCTACTAGTCGGGGGAGATAATGATTGGACAATACTATCATATACCAAGTTTGCAGATATGGAACCGTCAACCTTATTGTATACCCAAATCAGAGCATCGGACTGAGTATTGAGTCGGATTCCACCAAGTTCCAGACCCATCATAAAGGAATCCCAAGCTATTTTCCAATTTCCATCAACGCACAGATCCTTGGCCGTATACCAATAATGGTGTGAACCAGGTAAGGTATTACGTGCTTGAGAGAGAGTAGTGATATCCATATCCACTAAGAAATCTTGAAACCCTGCAGGTAGTGAGAGCGAGCTGGGTGCACTAATGATCAGATTGATGCCAATAAGAACATCATGTCCATTTCCCACCTACCAGGCAAGGATTCTACCTAGCTAAGGAAGGGTTTGTAAGAAACCCTTCCAGAAAATAGAAACCCCACGAGATTTGAAGTTTTTACCTCTGAGCCAAGCCACTACCGAGAGATTCTTCAAATATTTGCTAATGAGAACATGATGCCATAATCCATTATTCTGAAGGACCATCCAAAAATTATTTAATCTCAATGCAATGTTGAACCAGTGTAAATTCTTTATGCCCCATCCCCTATTCTCTTTCGTCCAGGAGAGGTGCTTCCAATTGGCCAGATGATACCTGTGTTTGTTTCCTGAAGAGCCCCATAAAAAGAAAAAAGTTATACTTCTGAGTTTATGTAGAACAGAAACTCGAATGGGGGCAAGGCCTAACCAATAAACCGAGATGCTAATCAACATTGCTTGAACGAGGATCAGATGACCACCAAGAGAGATTAACTTATGTGACCAGTGACATATTCTGTTTTTGAATTTTTGGATTAGCTAGTTCCAGTCACTAACCCTATACCCCAAAGGCTTGATAAAATAACCAAGATACTTAAAACCAAAGACAATAGGCTCCATTTTATAGGGAAGAACCCGAGCTATGTCAGTGAGGATACCAACATCCATATTGTTGTGAAGAAAGCACGATTTGTCCAGACTAATGCACATCCCGGAAGCCTTGCAGAAGGTGCTCAAAATAACATCAAAAGCAATCCACTCAGGCAAGGTGCCAGTACCCAGCAGGATCACATCATCCACAAAGAGGAGATGAGTGAGGGAAAGCAAAGGAGAGACCTTGATATCTCTGATGAGACCATGATCCCTAGCATCTGAGATCAAGAGGCTAAACCCTTCAATGACAAGGATGAAGAGTAAGGGGGAAAGGGGGCAGCCTTGTCTGATGCCTCTGGAGGCAGTAAAGAACTTCGAGGGAGTACCATTGATAAGGACAACAAAATTAGCTGAAGTGAGGCATCCCATTATCCAGTTTACACCCAAGAGAGGTACCCCTATCTGGATCAGTATGAGTCGGATGTAGGACCAGTTCACTCTATCAAAAGCCTTTATCAAATCCAATTTGAGGATAAGTGCATTGGTATCCTTGGATTTTACAATATGGAGAGTCTCTTGGACTATGCCAATAGGTTCAACAATCTGGCGGTTTTTGAGAAAACCATACTGTTCCTTGGAAATGTGTGAGTCCAGGAATGGCCTAAGCCTAACAACAATGACCTTAGAAATCAGTTTGTACAGCAGGATACACAATGAGATAGGCCTAAAATCAGCAAAAGTAGAGGGCTTATCTTTCTTAGGAATCAAGGCTAGGAAGGTAGAGTTCATAGAGGGAGGGATATAGCCCGAAACCCTAGCACATTCAACAACAGACAATAAATCTTTCCCCAGTAGATCAAAGAAGTGTAAGTAGAACTCTACAGGCCATCCATCAGGGCCGAGACTCCTATCTTTTTTGAAAGATTTCAAGGCACACTCAATCTCCATCAGAGAAATAAGGAAAATGAGGCTAGGGGCATCCTCATTGGAGATCATAGTGGGGTAAAGCATGAAAACCTTGAGTTGTTCAAGCAAGCAGGTTTGCTTATCATCCTGGAAATTGGGGGTAAAATGTCTCTGACCCAGCACCTTAAGTGTAGTCTCATCCTTAATGCAGTTACCATCATCATCATTTAGTGACCAAATCATATTTTGATTCCTTCTTCCCGAGGCCAGTGTATGGAAAAACTTGGTGTTTGAGTCACCATAGAGAGCCCAATTTGTTCTACTTTTAAGTTGCCAAGTTAGAAGAAAGTGCTCCATTAGCTTCTTTTTTTTGGACCTAAGAAGAGTCAGAGACATCTGATCCTCTAAGGAGAGGATACCAGAGGAGGAACCTGAGAGAAGGGAACCAATTTCCCTATATAATCGTATCGAATCAAAGTCCATAATAGAACCTTTTTCCTTGATCCAGCCTTTAACTTCCTGCTTAAGTGAACGGAGTTTGTGGGACAGAATGTCTAAATCATTTTCAGAGGACCATGGGTTCAGTTCAGGCCATCTCTTGGAGACCCAAAGGGTAAAATCCAGATCATTGAGCCATGATCTATTAAATTTTAAAGGGTAGTTACAGAATCCCATCTATTTATCCCACTCAAAGTAGATCAAAAAGTGGTCAGAGATATCAGCATGGTGTGTCCACACACGGTGAACCTTGAGGGAGGGGATCAAGGAGGAGGAGATTAAGAAGCGGTCTAATCTTTTACTGATGCCATCAGCTCCGACCTGACCATTTCTCCAAGTAGGCCCATCATTGGTAGGAGGAATATCAACAAGTCCAACAGAGTCAAAGAGAAGTTTGAAGTGGGAGGAGAGAGGATCAAGAGTAGCTTTCTGCCCCCAAGTCTCAGAAGCTTTCATGGTCAAGTTAAGGTCTCCTCCCAGTATCAAGTTAGGTGTACTAAGGAATTGGACATATATATATGGGAAACTAGACATATATTGGAATGAGACCAATTATTGCGTTGAATCCCAAAACCCCTCCTTGTCGATTAAAAAAAATGCTTTCACGAATATCAATACGTACTTTAAATATTAATGCATCGATGTTTTTTTGAAAGCACACAATTTTATTAGATATACTTTATATATAATTAAAAATTGATTATGGGTTTGGTTATATATATATGAAACACGCACTGATGCTCTTATATTTGTATAGTGCATCAATAAACTTTCATATTAATTTTTTTGTAACTACAAATTTGTCTACGCACTAGCGTGTATACATGTAATTTGCAGTGGTTCTCATTCTGTACAATGCGTACTTATTAAACTAAAAACATATTGAACTTGAAATTGTTTATTTTATTTGTACAACATATTTCATAGTTTCATTATTTTATGATGCAAGTCATTTATTGATAAAACATGTTTGATAGAAATTCAAGGAAAAAAAGTAGTAGTAAAGAGCACGATGGGAGCACATCCCAAAATAGAACAAGGCAAATTATTTCAAATTTTAGTATAAAATTAATATATTTGAATTATACATGAGTTTAAATGATGTATATTGGTTAATGTATGTCATGTAGAGTGAAAATTGAAGAAACTCAATAAGTTTGTTTGCAATATGAGAGCAAAAGAACATAAACTTTCAATGGAAATGTTGTAAAAATATGAATTAGGTAAATCAAAAGGTAACCATTACAACATTTTATTTGAATTTTTAGTAATAATGTTCTTCTTAAGAATAGTCATTAACATGTTTCAAACACTCTATTTTACATTTGTTGAATGTTGTGTAGGAACTAACAATGAAGGAAGAGAATACCATGCTAAGAAGATAAAAATTATGAAAGACGTAAATGGTGATGAATTGGTCCCCAATTCATCTGGAGTGGTGCTAGAATATAATGAAAGGGGGGGGGATATTTTATAAAACTATGAGGGATATAGTGGAACAAATTCATGGATGTACTTTCCACTTATAGTACAAAAATAAATGCAAAGACACAAGGAATTGGGTTATATATAAATTACAACAATCATTTCGAGAGCAATAGCCAATAAGATGTGTTGGAATATAAAAAACATACAATAACAAAAAATAATCATTCTAAAAGTTTTTTCTTGTTTGCTAGTTTATTTGTGACTTATGGGACTAGACTATGGTCTACAAAATCATGACCAATGGGCATCTAAACTGTCAAAATCACCCAGGGATTGCACTCGGCCTAGGCCACACCAACCCTTAACATGAATGGATTTTTAAGCATTTCCTCCTAACTACCTTGTGGGGCTCAAATTCGAGTCACCACAAAAACAAGGCCCATGGAAACCAATCGTGCTAGTGGGATTTGACAAATCATTTTAAAAATAATATTCCTAAACATGTTTTTCTATAATATGTATATAGTGCAAATATTTACATATTTAATATTTATTTTCATGGCAATAATAAAAAAATAATTCTTTCATGTTTTATGAATATTATGAAAATTCTAAAGGACGAATGGTGATATTCGAAACAAGTTGGTAGGGATGTTCAAAAAGTGTACAAGGATATGGTCAAAGAAATGAACAAAATTGTTTTATAGGAGAAGCCATCTCAAAAACAACATGCATCAAACATATGCAATGATTGATTTTTTCTTTAATGTACATTTAATTTAATTATTTGACGAAATATTATTTTTCATTTCAATTGTTTAGGAAAAGAAAGAAAATAGATCCATTCAACACATAAGATAGGACAACAAGAAAGAAAACGTCTGATTGCAAATTTGTGAGTTTAACTTTATTTCCCTTCTTAAAATTTCATATTTGTTGTGACTTTTATACTTTGATTAATTTACACATATCCTTCGATGTCTTCTAACAAGTGCTAACATACAAAGAAGAATCATCCGAATAATAGATTAACATTGGGTTAAGTAGGAGTTGCGAATATATGTTGTAGTATCAAAAGTTGATTGTGCAATTTTTAAGTAGTAATGTTATTTTAGTTCCCTCATTTTATAATTAATGGAACAACATGAAACATTTATATTAATTAAATAATGGTGTTAGAATATTTAGAAATATGCATAAACATACAACAATACATTCAATAACATATAAATCAATAGCAAGAATCTACTAGTCTAGCCTCATATCCATGCAAGCACCAAATAATAAAAAAGTAAGAGACAAGAGAAAAATAAATGTTACACCAGACATACATGGTAAAACCCCAAATGGAAAAATATCCACGGGAAGGTATGAGCTTTATTCTTCATAAATCTCCAATCTTACATTTGTGCTCCCACACATAACACTCCATCTTCAAATCATGTCACAATGATGTTTCGCCAACACGTGTTTCTCACAACACACCCAATCACCTCTATTATATAACTATATGTATGGAAGAATAACATCCTATAATACATGTGGGATAAGTTTTATTCCACTTCTCTTATATAAAGAATGATAATAAGATAGCTTATTACATTGTGCATGTGGGATAAATCCTTTTTTATAATTAGAGAGTTATTTATGCCTTCTTTGATAGATATGATCATTACACAACCAACGACACCACACAAGTCATCATTAAATATTCCAACACCCCCCTTAATTATTAACAGGGAGAAGAAATACAAATGGAGGAAGATGGAATTACATTAACACCCCCCTTATTAACAACTTCTAGAATTCCCCATAAGATGTGAATATGAACATACTTTGCCTCATGGATTTGGAAAAGATAACAATCACTTCTCTTTGATCATGAAAATGCACCTGGACCAAGTTGTACAATGAACTCTTGCAAAACACTATAATAGTATACAAAAACCTCAAATTACCAATACACCAAAAAATATGGCTAACATACAATCATCGCAACCAAAACCCGGTTGATAGTTGAAAGAACTCTACCATAGACCTCATCATGAAAACAAGAACCCTAATGGCCTATACATAAAAAATGTGTCACAAAGTCTTCATAAACAAGATAAAAGATGCAAGAACTCTACTATAGGCCTCATAGTGAATACAAGGACCCTGGATGGTATAACCACCCAAAATGTGTCCAACAGACAGTCTTCATAACCAAAGAAGTCTAGGGAATATTGCATCACGAATATAAGACCCTCAAATGGTCTATCCATCAAAACATGTGGCATGTAGATAATCATCATGAAGACTTTATAGGAAGAATATGGTCTTCATCACATTATATTATAACCAAAATGAGGTGGCATTAGATTGTATTTTATTACATTACATTCCTTCTTAATTACAACTTCAAACATCCTGAATAAAGTGGAAAAAGGTTTCAACTTTTATGCTGTAAAATATAAGCTGTAGAGAGGAACAACTTTGAATGTCCAAACATTACAACATCAATAAGCTTAATATCGAAAGGAACGACAAAACCTAGCCATCCCATAACTCCTCACAAAGACCCCTACAGAGAAAGTGAAGTAAATAGAGAGTTAATAGACACAAAAGAACTTCTAATAGTAAAGCATATAATGAACACGATGAGCCCATAAGAAATATGACATGGTACATAAAGGATAACTGAATATCAAATTTCTTTTACATAGACAAGGGTCAGCGACAACATAAAGATATTGAGCAAAATATGCATCAAACAAATATCAATATTACTTATTGTTGATGTTTTGAGAAATAATGGAGAATATTGAACTTTAAAACTTTTATCAATGATATGCTGAGGACCTGTAACAATTAACAATTCAATCACACACAATAATTCATCCACAACACAAGATGTAACATGGGGAAAATCCTTATAACATAGAGGATGAAACCCCCCAATAATTATTCAGAGTATAATAGATAGATTGTAGAGATGTCTTTTATTACATAAGTAGATTGCCCGATAAGAGAGAATATAGAGCAATAGAGAAGAGAGATCCACTGTATCAAATGTCATGAACTTTCCATATTCCTAGCATATTAATAACAATCCATAATGGCCTCCATGCAAACCCTAGTGAATGGTTGCATGAGAATTAGTCACACTTGCATAACAAATTCAAATTGCCTTTTTTGGAATAATCAATCCATACATTGAATCTTAATCATGCACAACTAATGCACCATACCTTCAATTGTGGATATTTGTTGATAGTTAACTAACATTGGAGTGAACTCAATCTCTAACTAAATATTGATGACTTAGTTAACATGCTAACATAAGTGTCATAGTGCAATAACTCAAGTGTCGCATGCAACACACTTTATTAACTAAAGTGTCGTCCTTTGATTAACTTAAGTGTATTATGTTAGTTTAACTAAAGTGTAAACACTTTAGTTAACTAGTCCATCTTTCTTTAATCACGTAGTTAACCATTATTAATTGAATATTGTTGATTAATTAACACTGAGCTCTTCTTCACTTAACTGAATGATGATCATTAATAGTTCAACTGAGGATTTAACTAAAGCACCGATTGAGGCATTCATATTTAAGTGAAGCTTTATAACTTGAATTCACTTAGTCATCTACATGGGAAATTCAAATTCTCTTTCTCTCATAATCTCTTTATTGCTTATCTTTGTATCTTACTGCATGGTCTATGTTTAATAATATATCATATCATATTATACCCAGAAGAATTGTTGCACATACTGATGATCATATGTATTTCCCCAGACCATATAGTCATATGCTAAAGTAATTCACTCTAGAGGTGATCAGTCTCAAGAGTAGTCTTAATAAATTTATCCATCTCAAATGACCATGGTTAGTAATACATCACATAGTATAACCATTTTACTGAGTAAAGTATGCCACCTCAAAACAATGAGGATATTTGTAGGACTTGATATTACTCACAAGTATATTGTCCTTATATTACTCACAAGGCCCAACTTGATATTACTCACAAGCTCACCTCCATAACTAAAGGCCCATCTCACAAGCCCACCGTCTATGAGAATACTTGAGTTGATATTACTCACAATTCTGACTTGATATTACTCACGAGTCTACAATCTTGATATTACTCACAATTTTGACTTGATATTACTCACGAGTCTACAATCTTGATATTACTCACAATACTTGAGTACTAGCATCCCACCTCAATACATGAGGATATTGGTAGGACTTGATATTACTCACAAGTCTATTGTCTTTATACTACTCACAAGACCAGAGAATGACTCCTAATGTTGTACAATCAACACTTATATGATTAAAAAAAAAATCATTAAGTAATAAGTCTTAGGAATTGGTTGGTTCCTTGTTGTCATCATGAGAAAATTTTAGAGATACATGTCATGTCCCCACCCCTCAATCACACTTGTAGGAGGGGAAATTAGGTAAATGTGAGCTTCCAAATTTCCCATTAACCAATTCATACAGATACCAAACATTGCAGAAACGAAGCTAACAATACGCTAGAATGCTTATTTAATCATTAGCATTGGTTAACCGATCATTAAATTATCCTTATAAGTAGTCTCAACGGCTATTAAATAGTCCCGACTGTTAATATCCAACATCCTGACTTTTCTAGGATTTCCTAAATTTTCTGACACTGAAAATAAGAAGTCAAAACACACAACTTTTCCTCAACAAAACAGTCTCTACATGTTGACTCCGATTACTATCTTTCATACATTAGGATTTGGGAGTCGAAATTCATAACTGCTTTCCAACGAACAACCACAACTTGTCGACTCCAACTTTTATCTTCCATACATCGGGAGTCAGAATTCAGAATGGATAATGGGTTCCCAAATGAATCAAACCCGACTTGCCGACCTCGACGTTCTGATCTCAGGAATCAGAAATAGGAATTGTGTAACAAGACCTTAATGAAAATTTCCTGACCTTTCCACCCCGACGTCGGTGTCACTACCTATAATACCCTATGGTTTATCCCCTGTACATGTTATTATTATATTGATGTTGTGACATTATGGCACAAGGTGTCAGGACTATGGTTTGCACATTATTATTATTAATTAATAAAATAAAACAATCGCTACCGACCATTGCAACATGAAAGAGTATGAGGAACCATGATGTTACGATCAAGGGGAAGTGGGAAAGTGTGATATTAAGTGTTTATGTCTATGTTGGTGGAACCTCTCGACTTATGCACCCTCTTATGTTGTGTTGCTCCTTGATTTTATTATTTTGGGATGATTTTTATTAAATTGGATTCACTCTCTCTCCTAATGCACCCCCTTGAGTGCCACTTGGTGTTTCCCCTCATGGAAGTTGTAACTCTTAGTGGTTTTCTATTACGAGAAAGTAATTACTATTATTGTGACTCTCTCTTTCTCCCCCAACTTGAGTTCTCCATGAGGAATTTGAATTGGTTGTTGCGTGCTTTTTTTTTTCTCATGATTTTTGCTTCTTTTTCTTGCTTCTTACTTCTTGTTCAAAGTTTTGGCTTCATTCTCTTGGTTCTTGGTTCTTGGTTCACTCACTCATGTGCATTGCTCTATGGCACTTAGGAATTTAATTTTATTCCCTTGGTATGTGTGAGATCCTGTGATATAGTAGGTTTTTTTTGGTTGGTATGCCCTTGCTGAGACTATGCCCAAGCAGAGAGACTCGGTTGTTTCTAGTCTATTTGTCCTGGAGTTGCTTGTCCTGGATTGTAAGTGACGTGGAATCCACTTGCCATTGGATATAGTTGGACCAATGGTATATTAGTGTTTTATTGAGCCTATCATTCCTAGAGATTTATGTCCTAGATTGGAAATAGTGGTATTTATTTTCCATAAGAATACAGTTGGATCGATGGTAGACTTGTGACTATCTGTCCTGGAGCTACTATCCTGGATCGGAAGTGATGTGGAATCCACTTGCCATTGGATTTATGGTTGGAACAATTATAGTTTGGTTTTATGGTTGAGTCCACTCTTTCTTGTGGCATCATGGTTTCGGCTTGGGGGTGACCTGTGTAAAGAAATATTTGACTTGTATAGTGTCTATGACTGGGTGGAACGTGGCACAGTCGATTTCAGTTGCAGGAATTGCAAGATAAGTGATTGTATTTTATTTATATTCTATTTTTTTTATATGATATCTATNATGTATGTATATATGTATAGATGTATATATATATGTATATATATATGTGTATATGTATATATATACATATGTATATACATATATAGATAGATATATACATATATAAATACATATATACATATATACATAGATATATACATATATAGATATGTATATATATATGGGTATATATATATGTATGTATAGATATATATGTATATGTATATACATGTATATATATATATATACATGTATATATATATATATATATATAT
>LPNX010380141.1:310798-366666 GCA_001517045.1 Pseudotsuga menziesii
CCAAATGTAAACAGTGTTTTTCAATGATTCCGATAGTTTTTCCATTACTAGTTCTTTTGGAAAAATTGCGAAAGCTAGTTTTGGGACTTCGCAAGAGAAATGTTTGTTAAAATGTCTATAAGAATCCTTGGCCACAGAGAAATGTTTATTAAAATGTCTATAAGAGCCCTATGCCACAGGTATGATATTTATTTCCTTGATAATATTGGTATAATGTGTTACTCAAGTGTGGAAGGCTTTTAGAAACAATATGCAATAAATCCCGTTGTTTTTCTATTACTAGTCCTTTTTTTCAGAAAAAATAGCTTTAGTTAGATTCGAGACTTTGCAAGAGAAGTGTTTGTTAAAATGTCTATATGAGTTTATTTGATTTAGATATGATATTTTCTTCTGCTATGTTTTACTAAATGTGTGAAAGAGACCCAATATAGTCTATAAAATTTGCTACCATGATCCTAGTTCATTTCTTGAACTGCAAGTCTTTTCGGAGAGGTGGCCATAAATAGATTTGGGATTTGAAATGTGGAATGTATATGAGTATAATATTCACCCATATCACTGTATATTAAATCTAATATAATTTTCCTAACCTATGATCATTATTTCATTCTTGTTGAATTGCTTTTGAAAACTATAATTGGAAACTAGCTTTGAAACAATGAAATTGGTAACTAGTTTATGGTAAAAGATGAATGTACAACCATATGATATATTTTTGGTAATTTATTTTTGATGTATAATGATATTTTATATATATTTAACCTTCACCTATATGTGCCTCTGAACTCAGTACGATTGGTTTGATTGAATTCCTAGCAGTGTTTATCAATTGGTTGTATTGATTGAACTTGAAAGATTCTTCATTTATGTACTTGGATCAGATTTGCAAGAGTAATTTTATTTGATGTACATGCACACTTATTTATGCACATATGGTTGTAGTCTCATGTTTTGTATAGTTGTTATGGTTGTGCGTAAAAAATGCACAAGCCTAGTTGTTTGCATAGTGAAACTAAATTGACTAGTCTTGGTATCTCATTTCCATGTTTATTATGTTTAATTATTTAAAAATGGTTTTTTGGATATTTACATGGATTTAGGTGCTAATTATCCATTGATACTAATAAATTGCATGAATTAGTTGAACAAATTATTTTATGCTATGTGTCGCCATTTGTAAGTTAAGTGTTGTAATTAGCGCATTAATTACCTTAATTAACTAATTAATGACATATTGTTGGAAATGACCTTTTAAGGTGCAAGTAGCTTGTGTTATGTATTGGGATGGATGTAGAATTATTTTAGATAGTGTTGGATAAGCTTTCCCAACCTTGGTTTAGTTTCTTTCTCAGATGTAAATTTATTTTAATTAATTTGCCATCATTGATACTTTGTAGTAATTAATTTGTGAAAATTGAAATTAATATTTATTCTATTTCTCCGTTGTGCTTAAAATTTGTAATTAGCCTCTTAGAGCTAATGGTATGTCCCTAAGTCCATTTGATATCCCCGAGGAGCATTACATGTGGTATCAGAGTTGTGGTTGCAACACTACGATTGTTGGGCCTATTGGTCGATTTGAATTTGTTTTGCTTAGATGAAAAGTTATTATTGGTTGGATGAAAAGATATATGAAGGCACTACTATCCTTTTTTTTAAGAAATGAAATTATTGAAGACTTAGAAGTTGTCCACAAAAGTCACATCCTTTTATGTATTTTGTTTAATTATTCATTTTGGAAAATTACTTATCTATTAAATGATAATAGTAAATGGAATGCTAACAAAACTTATAATGAACAGGTTGAAATTCATAGTAAGTAGTTAAAACCAAAGAATACCCAACAAATTAAACACTAGAAGGATGGAAGGAAAACAAACACCTTATGGTTGTAAGGAAGAGAGTATGTAGGACATAGAAGAAGTAGTCATCCCTTAACCTGGAAGACTTAGTTAGGAAGTGTAATGAAAAGATTGCTCACTTTATAGAACATATAATGAATGAACTAAAATAATTATATTCTACCCAAGAAGAAAAAAAAAATAGAAGAAAGGAAACTTATCCTAGAGTGAACTTTCTGCCAGACAATTACCACACACCTCCCTTAAGAAAAAGAGGTAGAAGTCAAGAGAGTAGTCCAAACCGTTCTTCAGAAGACCATAGAAGTAGAAGAAGAAGAGGGTATGATCATGATCAGTTAATGGGATAATTAAGAAAGATAAAAACTCCAACCTTCAAAGGTGAAAATAAACAAGGTGAAGAAGCAGAAGCTTGGCTGATAGAACTCAGAAAGTTTTTCCAATTCCATCATTATTCACCAAACATGGAAGCAAGAATAACTATTTATCATTTGCAGGGAAGGGATTATATTTGGTGGGAACATTTGAATAATCTGAAATACATTGATGAAGGAAGGATCATGTGGAGGAATTTTAAAAAGTATTTTCAACAAGAATATCTTTTAGAACAATACTATGATCACAAGATGGAAGATTTCTTTAACCTTAAGTTGGGAAACATGACTATGGATGCATATGAGAATATATTTATAAAATTTTTAACTTATGCATATTACATAAAAGATGAGAAAGTCAAGATCCAAGGGTTTCTAAGTGGGTTGCCAACATTTTATAAAAGAAAAAATTTAGTATGATATGCCAAAAACTCGGAAGGAAGTAATTTGGAAAGAAAAACATTTGTATCAACTGGATAAAAATAAGGAACACAAGAACTGGACGGATAAGAAGAAAATTAAGCATGAACAAAGTATAAAATTCAAATAAAACAGATCTAGAAAACAAGAACATATGTTACAACAGATGCATGCAGATCTTTACATTAATGAGTGCCAGGATACTAGTGAAAAAGGTTTGCACCAGTAAAAGATTATCATTAACTTAGAAGATAGTTTACAATGCTAAAAAATGGCATGAATAGCCAAGCAATTCGAATCCTAGGGAGGTCATTTGAATTGAATGTATGAGAGTGGCTTACTTGTCAGATAAAACCACTCGAAGCATCATTGGACCACTTAACTGCAACATAGTTGACTCTAACAAACTCAGAAGAAGTTTAAACTGACTCTAACTAAGTTAGAACTCAAATGCATGCCTAGGTGAGGGCTCCTTTCTATCTTTAGTCAACTCAACTAAATGCCAAAAATTAGGTGATGGCGCCTTTCTGTCTCTAGTTAACTGATAATTAGGTGAATTTAGGTCAAATATGGTAGAAGGGCGCCTTTCTGACTCCAATTAACTGACAATTAGATGTAAATGCTCCCAGTGGACTGAGCTGGGCGCTTTAATCATGAAAATCATCCCAGATTGCCTCCCGAAATGAAGGAGGAGGCCCAAATAACTGAAAGCTATGAGATGATATGATGTAAGCACATGTTTGAGTCAAAATATTTAGGATAAGTGATAAATTAGGCTGTTAAGCCCAAATAAATGATGTGTAGTTGGAAAATGACTCCAACACCCCTCCTTAAGCTAATCTCATGTGGAGGAGTAAAAATAAATAGGGCCCCAACAACAAAGGCCATAAGTCACCCTGCACAGAAACAATCCAAAAAATGCAAAAACATCTAAGTGAGGAAAGAGGCAAAAACCCAATGGAAAAGAAACCCCCCCTCAAAGTGAACACTGAAGGATATAATTTGTACTCACCATAGTAGAACTCACCCCCAACAATGAACGTAGGTAAGAAACCTTATTCTTAGTGAAGCTCTTGGTGAAGATGTCTGCGATTTGCTCTTCTATAGGGCAATATTGCAGTACAATGGTTCCGTCATGCACGAGCTCTCTGATGTAGTGCATGTGGATCTAGATATACTTGATCCTCTATCTCTAAAATTGATCTGTCATGATATTGATAGCACTCTAATTGTCACAAAAAATTATAGTAGAAGTGGTTATACCAATATCAAACTCAACTAGAATACGCTGCAACCAAACTTCCGGAATGCAAGCATTGGTTGCTCCTCAATACTCTGCCTCTACGAAAGATAAGACAATGGTTTCCTGATTTTTGCTTGACCAACAAATAGGACCTGTACCAAACATGAAAACATATCCGTAAGTGGAGTTTTGATCAATGTTATCACCTGCCCAATGTTAATAAGTGAATCCAACCAAATCAAGATCAAAATCTATAACATAGTGAATGCCAAAATGTCTTGTACCATGCACATATTGTAGGATACTTTTGGTTGTCTTCTAATCAATATCATAGGGCTGCTGCATGTAAGTTGAAAACACATTCATTTCATAATAAATTTCAGACCTAGAATGTGTCAGATACAAAATACTACTAATAAGTTATCGGTAGAGTGTAGAATCCACCAACGGTGTAGAACCACCATCCTCAAGACTGATTCCTGAGAGGAATGGGAATGGTGCAACTTTACATTCTACCATATTAAATTTATTTAGAAGGTCCAAATCATATATTTATTGGGATATCATGATCCCATCAAAATTCTGAGTTATTTTGAGACCAAGAAACTGCTCTAGCAGGCCTAAATCACTCATATCAAATGATTGGTGTAAAACGGTTTTTATTGTGTTGATCGAAGCAATATTGCTTCCTGTAATCAATAGGTCATTAAAATAAAGTACAATGATCATAAAATTACCTTCATTCTATTGTAGGTACACATTCATATCTGATTTTCATCTCACAAAATTTTGCGACAGAAGAAAGGAATCCATCTTTGCATACCATGCTCTTGGGGCCTATTTTAAACCATACAAATATTTCTTTAATATGAAAACAAGTGTTGGATATGATATTTAACCTTAGGGTTGTTTCATGCAGATACATTCCTGAATATCCCCATGAATATGAAGAAAGGCACTCTTCACATCCATGTGGTGCAACTCCCAGTGCTTGGATGCGGAAATTGCTAAAACTAGTAAAATTGAGTCCATTTTTTCAATCGGTGCAAAGGTTTCTGTGTAGTCCACACCTTAAACTTGTGAGAAACCTTTTTCCACCAAAATTAATTTTTATTTGCAGTTTGAACCATTAGGAACAACCTTCATTTGGTAGACCCATTTTCATTGACCCACTATCCTACCAGGTGGGAGAGGAACTAGCTCCCATGTTGCATTTTTCTGAAGATAATTGTACTCTTCATCCATAATAGTATGACATCTCAGATCATGGTGGTGCGCATGGTAGTATGATTTTGGATATGAACCAATCATCATAAAACACTTTTCAGAAAACAATGTATAATCATATGAAATATCCATACTTTCTCTTTGAAAGTCTGCACGAGTTATTCTTGGATCGACACGATTTCTAATGTTGGAACCGACATATGTGAGAGTCTTTTCTACCCACTTTGGAAACTAAGGGGGATAATTTGGATATGAATATGAACCTTATTCTTCATGTTCATTAATATAAGACATAATATCAGAAACACCATAACATAAACTTTCAGTATCATCTCCTGAATCTTCTTTCGGAAGAGGAAGCAATTTGGTTGTTTCTTCCTCCAGTAGTTGTAGATCATGAAGCGGTTCTTGAAATCATGCACTTCTCTCGATGAATATTCTTTTGGATATGATATACATGAGTTTATATACTTTTTATTCTTCAATATATACAATGAGGATGCACTCAGTACTTTGTGGTTCCAAATATTTTATCTTATCAAGCAGAATTCTAGCCCATGCAATGGACCCAAAAACCCTGAAATGAAACACATCAGGCTTATGACTAGTGTAGGCTTCAAAAGGAGTTTTACCTTTGACATATGAGTGTGGAACCTTGTTTTGAATTTATTCTGCAATGTTCATGTCCTCATCCCAAATATTTGAATCCAAACCTTTCGACTCAAGCATGCAAGTACTCATCTCTTTCAATGCTCGGTTTTTCCTCTCCGCTACACCATTTTGTTGTGGTGTGTAGGGGACTGCGTGTTGATTTGGATTCCATTATCCACATAATGTTATAAACTCCATTATTTTATATATTCTCCAACATTATTATATCTAAGATATTTTATCTTTCTCCTAGTGGCAATCTCAACTGAAGCCTTCAAGTTTTGAACCTTTCAAACACTTTGGATTTGTTTTTGAGAAAGTAGACCCATGTGAACCTGGAAAAGTAATAAATGAATGTGAGACCATACATTGAACCATTCATGGAGGTATTTGTTAATGGACCACTAATATCACTGTGAATCATCCCCAAAATACAAGAAGCCCTGCTATCTTTTCCTCGATTAATCTTGTGCTTAGTATGCTTTCCAATAATGCAACCTTTGCATATCCCTTTTGAGGATTTGATGTTCGAAAGGCCTTCAACCATGGAATTATTTTGTAGTAGATGAAAATAATTATAATTAAGGTGTCCAAACCTCTCATTCCATATCCATTTAACATCATTTCCATGAGTCAGAAGGGAACTTGGCTTTGAATATGACACAAAATTAGAAAGCTCATATGTTTTTGCAGCATGTTTTGCTTTGCCTATTGCAATGATCTTTCTAGTGGTAATTTTAGAGATTTGAAAATTATTAGGGCTGAATACAAACTTCTTGGGAAAACTAGTATCTGTCATTTGATACACAGAAATCATGATTGAAGCTAGAGAATGGACATACAAAACATTTTAAAAACTTCCATGTTCTAAGTGAATTGTACCTTTTCCTTTCAATGAAATTTGTGAATAATCTCCCATGTGGATGGAGATGACAATTTCAGAGTCTAATGGTGAGAAAGAGCCTTCACTTGCAACCATGTGAGTTGAAGCTCCTGAATCTATTGGAATATCTTTTGAATTCGAAACACCTTCCATCACTCATGACCTCTTTCTGTATGATCATTCTGATCTCCATTATCCTTCTTCCTTGCACTGTCTAGAAGGGTGATATTGTTCTTCTCCAAGATAAGGGCCATATGATCAATAGTATTATTCATGCATGATATTTTAGGATGAAAGTCCCTGCCACAGTAAGAACACTTTTTCTTCTCCTTTCCCCTTTGCTTGTCTTTCTTTGATCCCGAGGGCATCTGACTACATGGTATTCTCCTTCTGCTTAGGATGATTAAACTTGTTGATGTATTTGTAACTTCAGAATGTATTCACTTGTACATCTTATATTGTATTTCATTGTACCCTGATGTTCCTATTGGGAGAATCATTAATAGAATAAAGTCATGTAAAGTCATAGAGGTTAACCCTTTGTTGTAATTCAGGGCAATAGTCCCCATAGTTGAGGGGTACTAGGGTTATTAGACTCTCCTAGGGAAGTCGACCCTGGTAAGTAGTTTTCAAGTGGAAAAAAAGTATAAATAGAGAGTGAATCTCTCTATTTGGAACACACACTCACTCAAATTGAGCACATGAGTGAGAGAAGAGGATCTCGCACAAGTGAGAGAGAGAACAACTGTCAGAGATCATCTTTGTGTCTTTGGGTTTTACTTTTGCTATTGGTGCTCATTCTATCTTTGAGGAAGTTTCGGGGTTTTCTCCTTTATGGTTTTCCCAAGGAAAACTCTTTGTGTCTCTTGTCTCTTGTGATTATTTCTATGCATGTTATTCTCTCAGATAAGATCCTAGATCATATTGCTTAAATGATAAAAATCTTACATGGTATCAGAGCTAACCTAAGAAGAAGACACTGTGCAGCTGTAGGAGCTAGGACTTCTTACTTTTTGGGTCTCTATCCATAGATCATCAACAAAAGGAGGGTAGGCCAACTCTCCATTGAAGGGCGCATCTTTCTATCAAAGGAGAATCTAATTCTGAGCATTTTCAGTTTTTGACCTACCACTTCAGTGGAAAATTAGGGATTTCCACAGAAGCGGAATTTTTTAGTGAGCATATCATAGGATTTCTCTCCTCAAAATTGAAGTTTAGAGACCAAGATCAAAGTTTTTGGTTAGGTAGAACTTAGGGAAAGCAAGACCCTAATTTTCCCCTGAACCAAAAAACCAGCACTGCAGAAGATCAGCTCCAAATCCACTTTTAACATATCAAATTGGTAAGAACTAAATCTTGTGTATTTCCATTTGAGGTTCTCAGTTAAGATGTCTCATCACACCAATCTTGATGGAAATCTTGAAGGAGCTGAAAAATTTCGAGCATGGAAGTATAGGATCTCACTGGTTCTTGAAGAAAATGAATTGGACACCTACATAAGTGGAGAGATTATAGTTCCAGAGGGAGATGAGGCTAAGACCTTACACAAGAAGAACTTGGTCAAGGATAAAAGGATTATTTCTGATTCAATCAAGGATCACCTTATACCACAGGTGTCCTCCCTAAAGACACCTAAAGAGATGTTTGATTCCTTGAACAATCTATTTGAAGGGAATACCATAAATAAGAAGATGAATTTGAGAAATCAGTTGAAGAATGTAAAGATACAAAATGCAAAGACCATATAGTCATACTTTACAAGGGTCTCCCAAATCAAAGAACAACTTGAAGCAGTGGATGAAGAAGTAGATAATGCTGAAATTGTGATGACCAACTTGAATGGTCTCCCTAGGTCATGGGACTCCTTCATTCAAGGGATTTGTCCTAGAAGAAAGTTAATCACCTTCAGTAGACTGTGGGAGGAATGCTCTCAAGAAGAAGCTCGAATAGTAGCTCGAGAAGCAAATATGGGAAATGAAGATCAAGCTCTCACAACACACACCAAGAAAATAAGAAGGGACTACCATCATACCAAAGGTAAGAATTCACACCAAAATAACCCTAGAAGAGATCTATCTAGTATCATATGCTTTACATGTGATGAGAAAGGACACATCGCCGGATACTGTCCTAGAAACAAAGGTGGCTCTCAAAAGAAGAAGAACAACAAAAGAAGACATCATGCTCACACTGTAGAGGATGATGAACCTCCAAGAAAGAGAATCAAAGAAGAAGATTCTTCAAATGATAAAGAATATGTTTTAATTTCTTCCCTCATAGGAACTGTTACACATGGAAGCAATGATTGGCTCATAGATAGTGGGGATTCCAAACATATGGTGGGATTTAAAGAATCATTTGTAAAACTATCCGAACATGAGTCACCCCACCAAGTAAAACTTAGGGATGACTACCTGTATCCCATAAAATGTAGTGGTGAATCCTCCTATAAGCTATACTCTAGAAAATATATGAAGATGAAGGATGTTTTATTTGTACCAAGACTAAAGAAGAATCTTCTCTCCATATCTGCATTGGATGCAAAAGGTATGAGGGTTGCATTTATAGATGGCCAAGTCCTTATGTGGTCAAAGGGGAAGACTATAGATGATGCAGTAGTGATTGGAGGGCAAGAGGGAGGCTTATACAAATTAAAGGGCCAACCAGAACAAGCCTTGGTCCATGAATCAGTAGAGCCAAATGAATTTTGGCATAGAAGGCTTGCACATGTGCACTACAGGGCACTACCACTTGTAAGAAAATCTGTTGAAGGTCTTCCAGAAATACAGGCAAAGCATGAAGGTGTTTGCAAAGGATGTGTGAAAGGAAAGAACACAAAGAAGACATTTCCAAGTAGCAAGAGCAAGGCAAAAGGAATCCTAGATATCATCCACTCCGATGTATGCGGTCTGATGTCATCCAACTCATTAAGTGGGTATGTATACTATGTTTCTTTCATTGATGACTTTTCTAGAAAGACATGGATTTAATTCTTGAAAATCAAGGATGAAGTATTCAGTAAATTCAAGGAATTCAAAGCCTTGATTGAGAACAACACAAAGAAGAAAATCAAGACATTTCGATCAGACAATGGTGGATAATTCACATTAGATGAGTTCAAAGAATTATGCAAAGAGTCAGGGATTAAGAGGGAGTTAACCACTCCATATAATCCACAACAGAATGGAGTTGTAGAAAGGAATAATAGAACGATTATGGAAGCAGTAAGGGCTATGCTTCATGATCAAGATCTTCCTATGCATCTATAGGAAGAAGCTGCTAGGACAACTATGTATGTACAGAACCGTACTCCGCATAGAGTACTTGAGAATAAGACACCTGAAGAAGTCTTCTCCGACAAGAAAACATAAGTTAGTAATTTTAGAATATTTGGTTGTCCAGTGTACATACACATTTCGAAAGAAAAGAGGACAAATTTAGATCCTTCAGGAAAGAAGGGTATATTTGTGGGATATAGTGAAAACTCAAAGGCTTACAGAATATACTTCCCAGGATTCAAGAAGATCGACATCAACAGGGATGTGCAATTTGACGAAGACTCAGCTTACAACAAATCCATAAAAATACCTATTGCAGAACTTGAAGAAATAGAACTACCAAGGATCCGAGATACAACTATGAACGAAGCAAACCCAGAAGAAGATCGAGAAATGGAAGAACCCCAAGAACTTGTAGATCCACCCCAGGAGAAGAATCCTTACAAAAGGAAACCTCAATGGGTATGAGAATCTATCCAAGGTGAAAAAAGATATGGGGCTCTAGAAGAAATGCATAGAGAAAGGAAGAGAACTAGGTCCTACTTCGGTTATGTAGCTCTATTGTGTGACATACTTGATAAAGAACCTTCCAACTATGAAGAAGCGACATAAAAGAAAGAATGGAAGGATACTATGATCAAGGAGTACCGGTCGATCATGAAGAATGATGTCTAGGATGTGGTCCCGAGAATAGAAGGGAAGTCTGTTGTGTCTTCCAAGTGAATCTACAAGATCAAGCATGCTATAGATGGCAGCATAGAGAAATATAAAGCAATATTTGTGGCACATGGCTTCTCCCAGAAGGAAGGGATAGATTATGAAGAAAATTTTGCACATGTATCCATATACACTTCCATCAGATCAATACTTTCTCTAGCTGCAGTGATGAAATGGAAGATACACCAAATGGATGTCAAGATCGCGTTCTTGAATGGTGTAGTAGAAGAGGACGTGTATGTGGAGTAGCCACTCGGTTTTGAGACACATTACAAGGAGACTCATGTGTGCAAATTGAAGAAGGCCCTATACGGTTTGAAGTAGGAACCTAGGACATGGTATGGAAGAATTGAAAGCTTCTTGACTGGCTTAGGATTTACCAAGAGTAAAGCAGATTTTGACCTTTATTATAAGGTTGAGGAAGGGAACCCTGTGATACTCTTACTGTATGTAGATGACCTATTTGTGATAGGTGAGGATGGGTGGATTGCTGACACGAAGAAGAAGCTTGCTGCCGAGTTTGAGATGAAAGACTTGGGGATGATGCACTACTTTCTAGGCATGGAGGTGTGGCAGAATGCAGATGGAATCTCCCTGGGACGAGGGAAGTATGTATTAGAGATCCTGAAGAGGTTCGGATGATGGACTGCAAGGCCATGAACACACCTATGGCATCAAACCTGAAAATATTGAGTGATGCTTCTTCAGAGTCGATTGATGCTATGGTGTATCATCAGATGATTGGGCCCTTGATGTACCTTACAAATACGAGACCAGATATTTGCTTTGCTGTGAACACATTGAGCCAATTCCTAAAGGATCCGATAAATGTTCACGTGATTGCTGCAAAGCATATTATGAGTTACCTAAAGGGTATATTTTATTATGAGCTCAAGTATGAGGTGAATTAGAAGATTAACCTAGAAGGTTATGTGGATTCGGATTGGGCAGGTAGTGCCATTGATAAGAAGAACACTTTGGGGTGCTACTTCAGTATGGGATCATGTGTGATCTCTTGGTTTAGTAGGAAGCAGTATTGTGTGGCACTGAGTACAACTGAATTAGAGTATGTTGCAGCTTGTTCGGCTAGTTGTGAGGCAGTGTGGCTGAGGAAGCTACTGTCTGATTTGTTTGATCTTGAGTTAAATGCTACTTGTATATATTGTGACAACTAGAGTTGTGTGAAATTGACGGAGAGCCCAATGTTCCATAACAAGTCGAAGCATATCGAGATCAAATATCTCTATATCAGGGATATGGTGCAGAGAGGAGCAGTGAAGCTCCAGTATGTTGTAACAGATGAGAAGATAGTTGATGTGTTAACCAAACCATTGGCCAGAGTGAAGTTTGATTACTTTAGAGAGAAGCTTGGTGTTCTTCAGATCAAGGTTCCCTCAAAGGGGAAGTGATACACATGAGCCCTTCCTAGATGGTAGTAGGTGTGTCCTATCATGCCGGTGGATATAAGTGCTGAAGCCTTTCCTGGATGGTAGTAGGTGTGTCCTACCATGACAGTGAATGAGAATGTTGTGTTATGTGTATCTAGTTTGTGTTCCAAGATGATCTGAAGGGGAAATCCTTGCATAGGCAAGGTACTGCACCCAACATGAAAAGGGTTGGCTCTATAGTGGAAATCATTGCAGAGGAAAGGTACTACACCCAACATGAAAAAGGGTTGGCTCTGTACTGGAAATCCTTGCAGAGGCAAGGTACTACACCCAACATGAAAAAGGGTTGGCTCTGTAGTGGAAATCCTTGCAGAGGCAAGGTACTGCACCCAACATAAAAAAGGGCTGGCTCTGTAGTGGAAATCCTTGTAGAGGCAAGGTACTACATCCAACATGAAAAAAGTTTGGCTCTGTATTTGACATCCGTGCAGAGGAAAGGTACTACACCCATAATGAAAAAGGGTTGGATCTGTAGTGGAAATCCTTGCAGAGGCAAGGTGCTGCATCCAACATGAAAAGGGGTTGGCTCTGTAGTGGAAATCCTTGCAAAGGCAAGGTGCTGCATCCAACATGAAAAAGGGTTGGCTCTGTAGGGGAAGTAAAGGGCTGTCTTTGTTGATGAATACCTACATGGAGGATAGGATTACATCCAGTATGAAAAAGGGTCGGCTTTGTAGAACTTCCTATGACGAGTATAATTGTGAGATACCACCATTTGCTTGAGATAGCAGGAGCAGTTATGATCCAGCTTTGATGATGATCCAGTAATGATGATGATCCGACTTTGATGATGATCTAGCTTTGATGAATGATCCAATGATGAAAGACTTGTGGTGATGAATTGTGTCAAGAGAATACCTTCCTAGTTAAGAGGGAGGGTTTATGTATTTGTAACTTCGGAATGTATTCACTTGTATATATTATATTGTATTTCATTGTACCCTGATATTCCTATTGGGAGAATCATTAATATAATAAAGTCATGTAAAGTCATATAGGTTAACCCTCCATCGTAATTCTGGTTAATAGTCCCCATAGTTGAGGGGTACTAGGGTTATTAGACTCTCCTAGAGAATTTGGCCCTGGTAAGTAGTTGTCAAGTGGAAAACAAGTATAGATAGAGAGCGAGTCTCTTTATTTGGAACACACACTAACTCAACTTTAGCGCATTAGTGACAGAAGAGGAACTCACACAAGTGAGAGAGAGAGAACAACTGTCAAAGATCATCTTTGTATCTTTGGGTTTTACTTTTGCTATTGGTGCTCATTCTATCTCTGAGGAAGTTGCGGGGTTTTCTCCTTTATGGTTTCCCCGAGGAAAACTCTTTATGTCTCTTGTCTCTTGTGATTATTGCTGTGCATGTTATTCTCTCAAATAATATCCTAGATCATATTGCTTGAATGATAAAAATCTAACAAAACTTGGTCTTCTTCTTCTTATTTGGCTTTCCTTCAGCATTCGTACCCTTGGGTCGTCCATCAAATAGGGCTTGATCCTTGGATGATCTCATGGACCCGATCTAAACAAGCTTGTCATGCTCTTTGGTTAAGGACTCAATGAATTCATTTAAGGATGGCATCTTCCAATTCATAATGGTGAGTTTTCCTGAATGAAAGGTAGAGACAAACATTGAATAGTATGCTCCTAGTTTTGAAAGGGTTGAAAGAATCAATTGATCATCCTTATTCTCTTCACCACATTGCTTCAACTGAAGCACCAAATTCTTGAAATTGGTGAAAAAATAATTAATAATTTTGAGATTTCCAGGATTGAGGGAAATCAATTTTTTTCTCTAACTGATAAACCCTCATTTCATCCTACTTGCCGAAGATTTTGGCAGGTTGTTCCCATACTTCTATGGGAGTCTTCAATCCGTTGATATGGAAGAGAAGATCCTTTGAAATGCTGAGACATAAGAAAACATAAGCTTCATTAAGCTTATTCATGTACTTGGACTTCTCTATAGATGCATTAGGCTCTGGTTCTATGCCCATAATGACTCTGTAGAGTCCCTTGGACCACAATATGACTTCTGTATCTTCCTTCCATTGATGATAATTGAAGGGAGTAAGGAAATTGTTTGAAGAAGATTCCATCTTTTAGCTATAGCGAATGCAATAGGAGGCTTTTGAGATACCTGTAGTCACAAACAAACAAACAAATTTAGGTCGAACAACCTAAACTTTCAAAGTTTCATCACTCTTTGCATAGTTTAACAAGCAAGCTTGAAAAACTAGATGCAAAATTATCCAGCACTTATGTGAAAAAAGTTTCGCTTCTGGTGCAGTGTTGGAATAATTTGGAGCAATCTTATTCAAGCTTCATCAAAGATCCATGTAAAAATCTGTAGAAGAGTTGTCTTGTCCTGCCATGGCTCTGCTACCATATAAAATTCAAGCACAACAGATCTAGAAAACAAGAACAATTGCTACAACATATGCATGCATATCTTTACTCAACAAGTGCCAGGATACTAGTGCAAAAGGTTTGCATCAGTAAAACATGATCATTAACTTAGAAGATAGTTTACAATGCTCAACAATGAAATGAATAACCAAGCAATTTGAATCCTAGGGTGGTCATTCGAATTGAATGCATGAGAGTGGCTTACTTTTTAGTTAACACCACTCGGGATATCAGTTAACCACTTAATTGCATCATAATTGACTCTAACATACTTGAAGGTAGTTTAAACTGAGTCTAACTAAGTCATAACTCAACTGCATGCCTAAAATTATGTGAGGGCACCTTTTTGTCTCCCGTTAACTAATAATTAGGTGAAATTAGGTCAAATATGGTAGAAGAGTGCCTTTCTGACTCCCGTTAATTGAAAATTAGGTGTAAATGCTCCTAGTGGACTGAGTTGGGCGCTTTAATAATGCAAATTATCCTAGATTGGATCCCCAAATGAAGGAGGAGGTCCATATAACTGAAACTGATGAGACGTTGATGATGTAAGCACATGTTTGAGTCAAAATACTTAGGCTAAGTTGTAAATTAGGTTGTTAATCCCAAATAAATGACGTGTAGTAGGAAAATGACTCCAACGCAAAGAAAGAAAGGATTCCAACCTCCTGTGAATAGAAATGATAATTTTCTTAAACAGTCAAGTTCATATAAGAGACCTCCTATATAGTGTTGGCATTGCAATGAGAACCATTATGCAAGAGACTGTCCACATAAGAAAAATAACAACCTTCACAACATCCGGGAAGCAACAACCATGGGTGATGTTGGTAGAACTAAGAATATCTATGCAGCTTTCGATGGTAGACATACATATCATTAGTCTCACATGATTGAAGTAATAAGTAAGATTCATAACAAACCTCTGTCTATTTTGATTGATTTTGGAGATAGTAACAATTACATTGCACCTAGTATAGTTTTGGATTGTTCTATTAAGAAAATAATCCTTGAAGCATAAATCCTTATACAGTTAGTAATTGGAACTAAGAGAAGAGTCACATAGATAGTAATACAATTCCCCTTGGATATGAATGGACTAAAGAATTTTGCATATTTGAATATCATTCCTTTAAGTTCTTATGATGTATTGATTGGTATGGACTAGTTAGACACACATCATGCTATTCTGGATTGTCATAATAAAACTTGCAGAAGTTTGAATGAGGAGGGAAATAGAGTAACTGTTAAAGGAATACCTAGACCAATATCTTTAAGACAAGTTACAACTTTACAGTTAAAGAAATGTTTAGAAAAGGATGCTAGTTTTATGCATGTCATATAGAAGAATCAAAGGAAAAATAACCAATGTTACAAGATTATCCAATTTTACAAGAATTTGTAGATATATTTCAAGAAAGAATGGAAATGCCTCCTAAAAGAGAAATAGAATTTACCATTGATCTAACACCCAATACAATTCCTTCTTCGAAGGTCGCTTTTAGAATGAGTACTCCTGAATTGAAAGATTTACAGATGCAATTAGAGGAGTTGTTAAAGAAAGATTATATTAGGCTTATGGAGCACTGTCTTTGTTTGTCAAGAAGAAATATGGTACCTTAAGACTTTGCATAGATTATAGACAATTAAACAAATCAATTATCATGAAAAAATACCCTTTCCCGAGGATTTATGACTTATTTGATCAGTTAAGGGAGCTACAATGTTTTCAAATATAGATATTAGATCATGATATCATCAGGTCAGGATTAAGGAAGAGTAAATCAGTAAAAAAACTTTTAGAACAAGATACATCCACTATGAATTTATAGTTGTTCCTTTTGATTTGACAAATGTGCTAGCTAAATTTATGTGTTTAATGAATGGTATTTTTTGAAAGTATTTGGATAAGTTCATGATTTTTTTCTTGGATGTCAATCTTATTTACTCTAAGACAAAGGAAGAACATGAAATACACTTAAGATTAATAATGCAAGTACTTAGAGAACATCAACTTTATGTTGAGTTAAGTAAGTTCTCTTTTTACCATTATAAGATTAACTACTTAGGACACATTGCATTAGCAGAAGGTATCTCAAAAAATCCATAAAAGATAGAAGCTATTATGAATTGGACAACACCTAAGAATGTATTAGAGGTAAGATCTTCTATGGGATTAGCAGGTTATTGTTGTAGGTTTATTGAGGGATTTTCAAGGATAACACATCCGATAAATTCATTACAAATAAGGTATAAAATTTGAATGGACAATTAAGTGTGAAGAAAGTTTTCAGAAGCTTAAGGAAATGCTCACTAGTGTATTGGTTCTAAAAATTACAAATCCATATGAAAGTTTTGTGGTATGTACAGATGCATGAAAATAAGGTATAGATGGTGTGTTAAATCAGAATGGACATGGTATTTGCTATGAATCTAGAAAGTTAAAAGAACGCGAATGAAACTATGCCACTCATGACTTAGAATTAGCAGTAGTTGTACTCGCCTTAAAAATGTGGAGACACTATTTGATGAGAAATAAATTCAAACTAAGGACTAATCATAATGGATCGTATTTGTTTGAACAACTTGATTTGAATGCAAGACAAAGAAGATGGATGGAATTATTGTGTGAGTATGATTTTGACATTAAGTATATCAAGAGAAAAGAAAATAAGGTAGAAGATGCACTTACTACCATGTAGCTATTAGTACCAGTCCCTCAGATTTACAGGATAGAATAAAAGAATCCAATAATACAAATGAATTCTTTCAACATGTAAAACCAGGGTTACAACTACAGGAAATAACACCTAAATTTGAAAACTATAAGTTGGAAAATGGAATACTTAAGTATAAGGATAGAATCTATGTTCCTAACTCCGAAAACATAAGTAAAATCATTTTAAAAGAAATGCATGATTTTCCTTATGCAGCTCACTCAGGTTATTTAAAGACAATAGAGACAACTAAGAAAGAATATTATTGGACATGAATGAAAAAGGAAATTGAGGAATACATAGCTAGATGTTTGGAATGTCAGAAAAATAAGTTTGTACATAGATACCCCACATAATTGCTACAACCTTTACATATACTAGAGTGGAAATGAGATGTATTTACTATGGATTTCATCAAAAAATTACCTAATACAAGATCACAACACGATGCCATTATGGTAGTAGTAGACAAGTTAACTAAAGCAACTCATTTTATTTCAGTTAAGACAACTCATAAAGAAACTGGAATAGCAGATATCTACATGAAAGAAGTACCTAGACTACATTGTATTCCAAAAGTAATAGTGTCAGATAGACATTTGAAATTCATAGGTAATTTATGGAAAGGTTTGTTTAGTGGCTTCGGTACAGATTTGAACATGCATATTTCATATCATCTATAAACAGATGGAAATACAAAGAGGGTAAATAAGGTAATTGAAGATATGTTAAGAATAAATGTAATGGATCAACCAACTCAATGGAAAATTATTTACACCCGGTGGAATTTGCTTACAATAATGGGTACCATTATTCCTTGAATGTAAGTCCCTTTGAATCAATATACGGAAGAAAGTGTAACACTCCTATTAGTTAGGGCAATCTGATAGACAGAGTTATTATTGGTCCATAAATATTAAAGGATATTGAAGATCAAACGGTTGAGATTAAATAGAATTTAAAAGTAGCATAGGATAGACAAAAAAGTTATGCAAATAAAAACAGGGTTGACAAACAGTTTTAGGTTGGGGAATATGTCTTTTTGAGTGTTAAACCAAAGAAGCGTACTTTAAACTTAGGAAATTGTTCTAAACTTGTGGCTAGATATTGTGGACCCTTTAAGATCTTGGCTAAGATAGGACCAGTTGATTATGAACTTTTTTTCCTCCCAACTTAAAAGTGCATAATGTGTTTCATGCGTCTTTGTTGAAAAAGTATGTGCGTGATGCTAGTCATGTAATTCTCTGGAATACAATACAAGTAAATTGTGATATAGATGTTTCTACTTTGCATTAGATGATTTATATGATATGATTACTGGTTATCTAGCATATTTTGTTACTAATAACATGATACATTGATTATGTTTTTATATATATTTTGGATTAGGTGGAACAAGAAGGATAGTTTCCAGTGGAGCCTATTGCCATCGTAGGCAAGAGAGTCAAGTTACTCAGAAATAGAGACATATAACAAGTTAAGGTCCAATGGACCCATTATAATCATGAAGATGTAATTTATGAAATGGAAGATATGATGAAGGAGGCATACCCTCATCTGTTTTGAAAATTTTGAAATTTTGTGGTATGTATAAATAAGTATGCATCGAGTACAATGCATGATTTAAGGGGAGGGGGGTGTCATACCCTCTGGTTTAGGACCTGGACATATTATTATTTTGATGTTGTGACATTATGGAATGATATGATGGGACTATGGTTTGGACATTATTATTATTATTTTATTCTTATTAATTAATAAAATAAAACAACTGATATCGATTGATGCCACATAAAAAAAATATGAGGAACCATGATGTTACAAGCAAGGGGAAGTGGGAAAGTGTGATCCTAAGTGTTTGTGTCTATGTTGGTGGACCCTATAGACTTAAGAAACCTATTATGTTTTGTTTCTCCTTGATTTTATTATCTTGGGATGGTTTTTATTAAAATTGGAGTCACTCTCTCTCTCCAAGTGTGCCCCATTGAGTGCCACTTGGTGTTTCCCCTCATGAAAGTTCTAACTCCTCCTTAGTGGTTTTCTTTTTTGGGAAAGTAACTTCTTTCTTGAATCTATCTCTCTCCCCCAACTCGATTTCCCCATGAGGAATTTTAATTGGTTGGTGTGTGATTCATTTTTTTCTCTTGATTTTTGCTTCTTTTTCTTGTTTCTTGGTTCTTTTTCGGAGTTCAAGCTTCATTATCTTGGTTATTGTTCACTCACTCATTTGCATTGATTTATGGCACTTGGGAATTTGATTTGATGCCCATGGTATGTGTGAATACTCTGATCTAGTGGTATTTTGAAGGGTTGGTACACCCTTGCTGAGCCTATGCTCAAGCATGCAGACTCAATTATTGTTAGTCTATTTGTCCTGAAGATGCTTGTCCTGGATTGGAAGTGATGTGAAATTCACTTTCCATCAGATGGATTTGGACCAATGGTAGATTAGTGTTTTATTGTTTCTATATTTCATGGATTGGAAATAGTTGTATCTATTTTCCATTGGAATATATTTGGATCGATGGTAGATTTGTGACTATCTATCCTGGAGCTATTGTCCTAGATCAGAAGTGATGTGAAATCCACTTTTGATTGGATTTGTGGTTGAACCAATGATAGTTTGGTTTTATGGATGAGTTCACTCTTGCTTGTGTCATCATGGTTCTAGCTCAGGCATGACCTATGTAAATAAATATTTGGCTTGTATAGTGTGTATGGCTAGGTGGAACAAGACACAATCGATTTCAGTTGCAAGAATTGCAAGATAAGTGGTTTTCTTTTATTTAAATGGGATATTTGTTTTTCTCTCTCTCTCTCTCTCTCTATCTATATATATATATTATGGAATGTGTGAATTCAAATGTAAACAATCCTTTCAATCATTCCAGTAGTTTTTCCATTACTCGTTCTTTTGGAAAAATTGTGAAAGCTAGTTTTGGGACTTTGCAAGAGAAATGTTTGTTAAAATGTATATAAGAATCCTATGTTAAAGATATGATTTTTATGTCTCTGAATATATTGGTATAATTTTTTACTCGAATGTGGAATAGATTTAGAAAGGTCTATGTAATCCATTTGCAATATCTAGTTGTTTTACAATTACTAGTTTTTCGAAGAAAAAAATTGCTAGATTCGAGACTTTGTAAGAGAAGTGTTTGTTAAAATGTATATATGATTTTATTTGTTCATATATGATATTTTCATCTGAAATGTTTGAATAAATGTTTTAAAGAGAATCCACGATAGTTTATAAAATTTGTTACCACAATCCTAGTTCATTTCTCGAATTACTAGTCTTTTCAGAGAGGTTGCCATAACTAGATTTGGGATTTGAAATGTGGACTATATATGAGTATGAATCTACAAATAAATGAATTTAGATGAACTATAATATATTTTTACTAGCCTTTGATCATGATTTCCTCCTCGTTGAATTGGCTTTGAAAACTAGAATTGGAAACTAGCTTTGAAATGGTAAAATTGGTAACTCGTTTTTGGATTCAAATCTTCGTTTTTGGTAAAAGGTGAATGCACAACCATATGATATGTTTTTGGAAAATCATTTGTGCAGTATAATTCTATTTTCTAGATATAAACCTTCACCTCTGTGTTCCTCATAACTTGGTACGATTGGTTTGATTGAATTTCTAGCAGTGTTTATTAACTAGTTGTACTAATTGAACTTGAAATATTATTTGTTTATGTACTCAGATCAGATATGAAAGAGTACTTTTATTTTGTTGTACATGCATTTTTTTTTATGCACATAGAGGCTATAGTTTCACTTTTTGGATAGTTGGTATGGTTGTCCAACGAAAATCCACAAGGCTAGTTGTTTACGTAGTGAACTAGTTGACTAGTCTTGGTATCTCATTTTCGTGTTTATTCTGTTTAATTTTTTAAAAATGGTTATTCGAATTTTTTTTTTTAATTAGTGCTTCACAAATACCCAAACGGGGCTACTACGTCCACAGGAATAAGTCATAAGGGACCCACCTGAAGGGGCCTCACCCCATTCGCTCTGATTACAGAGCTAACCCAATGGGGACATCAAGTGATGCCCTTATATAGAAATGTATAGCCACACATGGATTTGACCCCAATACCTTTTTCTCACAAATGACAGCACTCAACCACTTGAGCTAACCTACCGCGATTTTAATTTTAGGAGGACATGGGGGTGGGATTTGATCCACTTATGTGTCCAGGGGTCACAAGATCATTTAATGCAATATATATGGGTGGAACCACACGTTCGAACACTACCTCAAGGTGCACTTATGGCTCCAGGTAAGGCCCTCGTTGGAATTGAACCTTGCCAACTAGTGAAAAAGTCCTTGTTCTTCACCAATGGATCCAACCCCTTTAGGATTTAGCCATATTTACATGGATGTAGGTGCTAATTATCCATTGGGATTAATAAATTGCATTAATTAGTTCATCAAATTATTTTATGCTAAGTGTCTCCATTTGTAAGTTAAGTGTTGTAATTAGTGCATTAATTACCTTAGTTAACGAGTTAATGCCGTATTGTTGGAAATGACCTTTTTTTTTTCAAGTAACCCATACTATGGCTTGGGATGGATGTATAATGATGTTAGACAATTTTGGATAAGCTTCCCCAAACTTGGTTTATTTTCTTGTTCATATGTAATTTTTTTTAATTAATTTGCGATTATCGATATTTTGTCGTAATTAATTTGTGAAAATTGAAATTAAGAATTGATTCTATTTCTTCACTGTGCTTAAAATTTGTAATTAGGATCTTGGATAAGATTATATGTCCCTAAGTCAATTTTAAATCCCCAGGGGACATTACACCACCTCAACATTGGGACTTCGGTGATCCACCTGTACATTGGGTGCTATCACCCATGAATCGGAATTTAGAAGTTGGTACACGAGCACGACTCTATGGAGAAACCATGAATCCCAATATATTACATTAGTACTATTGATTTCTCCTTCGATGTGTCTCCCATCGCCTTGGAATCAGTTCTCATGAGGTTAGACATCGAATATCAGCATGAGTTTGAAATCCATGCTCAATGGTCACGTCGATTCGACTGTGGTACTTCAACGCCCACATCTTGATGTCGACACAAACACAATGATCCTTCCACTAACCTACATAACGATACTAACGTTGTCACCTCAACACTTTGTCATATCAACATGACCTACTGTTTAACAACATACTCAAGCAATATTTATCTTCCCGCTTTGGACATCGGCTCTAGTGCATCAGACATGGAAACTTAGAGATTTTAATCCAATTTAGAATATTAACACTTAGCCATAATAAGAACACGACTAAGTGGGGTGGCATGGGCGGGTGGGATAATTTTTGATCCCAGAGGAAATACAATCAATACATTTTCTTGGGGAATTGGACGAAAGACTAACAATGAAGCTGAGTGGATCACTTTATATCTTGACCTGGAACTAGCTAGACATAACAACATTAAAAAAATAATTGTCTTTGGGGACTCAAAACATGTCATTCAAAAAATGAGAAAAGGATACAATCATGGCACAACCAACTGCAAAATAATATATGAGTGCATCTATCGAAACAACATAGCTCTTCACGCTACTTATTTCCACATCTTAATAAGGAATAACACTATGGCGGATAATATGGCAAATAAAGGTACTAAAAACAAGTTGGGAATTTCCTCAATTAGGGGCCAAAAACACCACAAGTATGTCCCCTAGTTCTTATGTTCTTTGGGGGTCGTCTAGGTCATGTCTCACTTGCACAACCTATGATCACCCCAGTTGCATGTATTACACATGTCCCTTGACACGATTGCATTGGAATTGTGGTGGTATTAGCCATGTGAAGGGTTTAACGAGCAATTCCTTCCCCTTGTGCATCGTAATACTATGTGAATCACTTGCACACTTCTCAGACCCGGTGAGCATCATGAATTCCCTCTCTCAATTTTCCTTGCCTCCTTGTGAATTAGAACATCGTTCTTCTTGCACCATTCCTCCAGAAAGAGAATTATCCTCCCTATTCGAATTTTTTCTTAGCACTCAAGTTGAACGTGATTTGGTTTACCTTTCTCCCGGTAGTTACATTTGAGAAGAGTCGTCATGGTTAACACAGGACCAACACTTTCCCACTTCAGATTCACTCAGAACTGTTACGAATTATTCCTGTAGCATTGGTCTCCCTTCTTGGACTCACCCTGTAGCACTGGTTCAGGATATCATGGAAAATTCAAAGGACATTGAATAAATCAAAGCTTCTCTTTCAGAAATGAAAAGTGGAATGCATTGGATCTATAAAATGGTAGGAACAAGTGTAAATGAGAACAGGGTGACAACAACAGATGAAAAATACATAGCAAACCGGCTGGGTTGTCACGAATCCATAATTGATGACAATACCTGAGACTTGCACGAGCTATTGGGGACAGTTGATGTAATAAAAGAGGAGGCCAAAAGCTAACCATCATGACACAATGTAGCCATTTCTAGGAATCCCCAACAACTAGCGACTATGAGATGGAAGAACCCTTGGTTTCCCAATCAACCTAAGGGATTAAAGCATAGAACAAATAGGTCTTTCTCTCATGTTTGTCAATGGTTTTTTGTATTTTGCTAAACAAATAGTTTGTCAAACAGTACCCATCTATGGGTCTAAAATTTTTCAACAAAAAGTCAAGAATTATTTACTTTTCAGTCAATAGTATAGAAACCTCTGTCTATCTTTATTTCAACAGTTCAAAATTTTGGATCCAAACTTTGTAAGGATGGTTGTGCTCAGTTTTTTTTTATATATATAAATATTCTTTGGTTTCTGTTAAAAAAAACAAGAACATGACTAAGGATGCATTCCAAGCTTCTAATATCAATATTAAGCCTTGAAAAAACTTAAAGAATGAGTGCAGATGCAATTAAACATGCACATTGGAAATACAACTGATACATACACATAATTCATGCATATACAAGAATACTTGAACAAAAGCATCCATTAACAACAATTCTAATTCAAATATACAAGAATGCTTATTTGAAACAACACAAATCCAAGCAACTCACTTTGCAAGGGCGACTTTCCACCCAACCATAGGCACTCTATCCAAACTATATTATTTAATCTCTCAGAGGCCACCCCCAAGTCGAGCTATGAGTCCACTAAGGTGAAGGAAACAACTACATGATTCTCTATCATACGATAACCCATTTTTCTCTCCATGCTCAGTCAATTTCTCATACAGATCTCTACAAGGATCTCAATCAACTCTCCCAGTCTTGGATTCAACAATACTTACCGCACATAACACGCTTCTTGGCTCAAACATCCCCTCACCAATACATGGTGCTCTTGGGTGATCCATCTTTTTGAGTGCTTCTAGAGTGTGCATAGAAGAATACCAACCTACTGGAGAATGACCTGTAGTATTATTTCAAGGCTTCTCAAGCATCTATGGGTAGCATAACTCAATGGGAAATGTTCCTTGACTTTCCCAACGTCTCTAGTACACTTTCAACCATCATTCTGAGACCCCCTATCTCCAATTCAATTTCTGGGTTAACACACAATCACACACATCAATTATAGAGTGCTGCACATCCTTCATGCCTCATACATGAATGCATTAGCGACTCCTACATACTAGACTCAACGTATGAACCAACATACAGATGGGTGGATGAATAGCTTCTTCATGAATTAAATGTGTATAGATAGCTTCCACAAGGTAGGATAAATATGGTGGGTGAATGACCATTCGCAACTAACATAATTGTCCTCTAGTGCAGTCAACCCCATGCTTCCATAATTATAGGAAGTGATTTTCTACACCAATTTCACACATGCATTCAATGATCGAGTAATAGTCAAGGAAGGTAGTTGGCTTCTTCAAGACACATGGTGGGATTCGGGTGAGTTCTCAAGTGGAAAATTGGTAGTATGGATTTGGTCTCCCATAGAATCCCCTTCATCTTCCCCCTTGGTGGAATCATAATCCCTTTGGTGCTCCTTACAAAACCATTCTTAGACCATTTTATTACTTATGCAAGTCGTATTTACATATGTTTTTAAATTAGCATGACATCCAACCATATGGTCCAATAACACATTGATAGGAACAAAGTTCCTCAATAATCGAATAACTAGTACAAGTAACATAAGAAAGCCATAAATGGCTAAGTATTAATGTAAATATATAATATATGATAGAGGATGGATACAAATTTACAATGCAGCTCACCTTTATAAGGCTTGAGCATGCATAGTGAAGGGTTACGCCCTTTCACTAGAAACTAATAATCTATTTAATTATAATATTATTATTATTTAAATATTCACGAAATTGCCTTCCCCTTAAGTGAAACTTTGTCCTCAAAGCTTCATTGACATCCATGTTTGATTTTACTTGAACTGTCATCTCTGGATCCTTTATGACACTTGATGAAATAAGACAATACGAGCTACGGATTCCCCAGGAGAATTGTCGCATCGTATCTACTGTGGTCCATCCCAGATTTATTTTGATTGGACCTCTGAGATCATTTTGGGGAATGGGTCGTCTCAATTGTTGCTTAGTATGTCCAACTATTTGCGTGTCAACATAACTCTTTTGTGAATGCTCATTTTGACCCTGTCGTTGGTCAAAATGACGATTATAATTGGGATGTTTGTAAGGCATATGTGTTACTTGTTTTTATTTATTTTGAACTGCGACGAGGTCTTCCTTCACTTCCTTGACTTGATTTCTGGAAGCATCTTCCTGGATTTGCACTACTTTGTTCTCCAGTAGATTGTTATGAATCTCAATCTTTTTGAATATTTCATCTTGCGACTTTTTGTCATTTTCTAACTTCTTGATTTATTTCTCTAGTTCTTGAATAAGATTCTTATGACATTGGTTTTCTTCCTTTTTTTCTAGTATTCTTCCTTTGAGGTCTTCACTAGAGTGTTTGCTCTTACTAATGTGTTTTAGTTTTTTAATCTTTGTAATCAGTGTTTTGTTATGATTTCGTAGACGAAAAATTTCTTCTGTATTGATAGATAACACATTATTGATTTTTGTCATTTCCAACTTTTGTGTCTTCTTCATGTCATCATACTATTGTTGGAGTTTTTCTTTTTGCCGTTGACGATGACTTAACTCGAATTCTTGAATTCCTAACTTTTCCTGGACTTGCGCTAATTCATTCTCATTATCCATGATGAGTTTGTTTAAAAGATTTATTTATTCTTCTAACTCTTCATATCGTCCATCAGTTGATTCTTCGTTTGTAGTTTGTGATACGGGAACTACCATGGAAAAATCTTGTAGTTTTATTTTCTTCTTCTCATGGAAAAACGTTATGCACTTATTTTTTGCATTGGCGAAGAATGTTCCTAGTGTTTCCAACTAGTTTACCCCAACATCATGTCAATGAGATGGTTGTCTATAGCTGTGATGGTGAATTGAGCTGAGAAATGATAATCATCGATTTGTAATGGTTCTTATATTTGATCTTCGTTTGACTCATTCTTCATTTATTCTTGAACTTTTACTTGATTTGTGACATCAATGTTTATAAAATTTTCCTTGTTGGATGGACATGCGACATCAATAGCATGCAAAGGAACATGGGGAGAGGGCTCAGTGGAAGGGGTGGAGGGAGGCGGTAGGAAGGGCGAGTGAGGGAGATTGGGAGCGTGGTTTGAGATTTGCGCAGAGGTGGAGAAGAAGGGGAGGTACGGGCTGTAGAGTTAAGATGGCGGGAGTAGGCGAATGGAGGGTGGCGGCATGCAGGTCTGAGGATGATGTAGAGATGGGAGGAGGGATGTGAAGGGAGAGAGAAATGTACAGGTCCCGATGTGGGCATAGGAGAATGGGATGAGTGAAAACAATGGAGAAGGGTAGGAGGCACGAGACGTGGAGGAAAGTGATGAGGGAATAAAAAATAATGTCGATGGCAATAGATTGTAGTGAGAAGATGAATGGTAAGGCTTGGGGGAAGAGCGTGTAAGTGAGCCGATATATGAAATGAGCAGGAGGGAGGATTGGGCGTGGAAAATAGAGGGAAAGGAGTGATGACAAACCGGGGGAGGCGTGGTGAAGGTGCAAGAAGGAGGCTGCATGGAGTGAAGGATGGGCAAAGGGTGGAGAGGAAAAAGAAGGTCTTAAGATCAAAGAGGGGGGTCGTGAGGGTATATCAACACGAGGAAAGAGAAGATGGCTGGGAGAACCCAATAATATCATTTTTTGTTTTGTTTTTCTTTCTTGGTTATCTTCAATTTGGCAACGGATTTCTTTCTTCTTCCACGACAGAAAATTTGATTAAGATAGCCAAAATTATGACGTGGTCAACGACAAGATTGTAGAGAAATTTGGTGGCTAAAATCTTAGTTATGTCAAATCAAAGATCTAAGTTTAAAGGAAACCTTGACAGTTTGGCTATAATCCGGAGACCAGTAGAAGCTTTAGGAAGGGATTGCTATGATGCCACTGAAAGGAACAAAGTTCCTCAATAATTGAATAACCAGTAAAAGTAATGTAAGAAATCCATAAATGGCTAATTAGTAATGTAAATATATAATATCTGATAGAGGATGGATACAAAATTACAATGCAGCTCGCCTTTATAAGGCTTGAGCATGCATAGTGAAGGGTTACGCCCCTTCACTAGAAACTAATAATATATTTAATTATAAATAATATTATTATTTAAATATTCACGACACACATTTACATCACATATGCCTAGCCATTCATTAGTTGGGCCTTGGCTTTGAGCTCTGCACCAGGAATCCATACTAGTATGTGTACATCATTTACATGATTTCATTAAATACATAACAGGGGTCATGCTAGGCGTATTACAATCTGCACCCCCTTCGAATAACATTATGCTCGGTGATCTCTTTATTTTCAACAAGATTCCATGCCCTTATTTCCAACTACATTTGCAATGCCTTTCTTTAGCTAACAACTACTCATATCATGCCTTTATTTCTTTGTATCAACACCCATTTGATCTCTTTCTAAGACTTAGGTTCTCATACTGATATTTTCAGGACAAACCACATGTTCAATTGCATCCTTAAGATGCCTTCAAGGTCCTTACATCTATCAAAACCAATGCTTAAATAATGAGTCAATTCACATGTCATATTTTCTCTCATGGGGTTCATCTTACAACAATATTTTTAGAACCATAGCCAAATCATATACACATGTATATTCACATTAAATCAAGAAGAAGGTGAAAACTAACCAAATACTTATCTGCATATGCATCTTCATGCAACTCCACAGCTATCTCGCTTTGACTTCAGACAACTATGGCACCCACAAGACCTTCCCCACCAAACAAAATGATGGTACCTCTTCTCTACTATATAGTTCCTCTAGCATGCCCACCCATTATAGTTATCTTAAGGGCATGCATTGAAATATCACCACATTTATGCAAGCATTGGATCACCTATGCATATATATACAAAATTGATGTTTTTCCAGCATGTTTGGTGCGCCAGAACATTCCATAAATAATGCTAAGCTAGTACGTTGACTAGGTTTATTAGGAATTCCATTAGCCATTACGCTAAGCTAGCTCCTTGACAGGGTTTATCAAGCATACCACAACCATTGCTAAGTTAGCACCTCTGTTGGTGTATCAGGAAATAAAGGGGAATACATCTACATGGACAATCAAGTATCCCACTTTGACTTCAAACATTTATGGCACATGTTAACACAATTTTTTTTTCATACATCATAGCCCACTTAACATTTCCACATCATTAGTCTCCACACCAAAAATAAACATGGTGAACCTTAATATACCTAAACACCCAAAAATTCAATGCATTATGGAAAATGGACTTATCCCACAAAGTTAGGAAGTCCCTCCAAAATAGGGAAAAAACCACAAAAATAGGGAAAAGTCCACATTAAAATAAAGTCCTGCTCAAATTAAATAATTACCAGCGATAAGTGGAAAAAACACCATGGTTTGGAAACCCAAAACCCTAAGTATTTTCCCATTTATGTGATATGAAGGTTCCCATTCACGACATTCTCATTCACATATTCCACACAAGTGTTGAATATTGTGACTTCAAAGGATATTCTAAATGTATTTTACTGATGTAACCCAAGGGTGATGTTATTATTTTTTCGGCGGGGGGTTGCTATTGTATTTGGTCATCATAGAGTCATTAGGTAAAGCTTGCATTGTAAGTTGGGTCATTAGTACCCTAATGAATAATATAAAATATTGTTTTGAGTCTTNGTGTTGCTATTGTATTTGGTCATCATAGAGTCATTAGGTAAAGCTTGCATTGTAAGTTGGGTCATTAGTACCCTAATGAATAATATAAAATATTGTTTTGAGTCTTCCTTGGTGAAGTAGGCTCAAATAGTTTAGTGGGGTTGACTTGTTTAGGGTAAAAGTTAGTTGACTCAATGTGTATAAATAGAAGAGTCGTGGTTCTTATTTGAACACATAGACACTCACTTGTGTAGCGCATAGGAGAGAGAGAGAGACAGAACAACAAGGAGGAGAATAATTATTTTGGGGTTATATATTGTACATCTTATACAAAGGAAGTTTTGCTAGGTTTTCTTCCCCTTGAGGGTTTCCCAGGATAAATACTGTGTCTATCTTGTGATTGTGTTTCTGTCAGTGATTCTAGATATGCTACTACTATGAATTTTAAAAGAACACTAATGATATCCAATATATCATATGCAATTTTAACATGTTATTAGAGCTAGCCTGATTAGGATAGATTTCACAAAGTGAAATTCCCTCTCCTCCCTCTCCGGAAGAAATTAGGGTTTCTGCAAATTTTGGAGTTTTGAAGATACCCTTGCATATAAAGTTGCGCCTCCCTAGAGCGCATCTATTGATCCCATGATCGAAATTTTTGGGTGGTTGAATCTCTGGGAACGCCAAACCCTAGTTTGGCAGTGAACTAGAAATCTGCAGAAAGCCAGAACCAGAAATTTTTGCAGTGCTGCAACCTCACAAGTAGGATTTGAAGGGTGAATATTAGGGATCTCCAAAAAGTAGTTGGACCAACCAACTCACCTCATTCAAGTAAATATACTGGTAAGGTTATCTTTTCATTTTGAGAATTTACATTTTTTTGTGACCTACTGGATAGGATGGCCCCAAGCACTAAGCTTGCCGACAAATTGGAAGGCCTAGAAAAATTCCTAGCATGGAAGTACAAGATTGGTCTCATTGTTAGAGAGAATGGCCTTGAGAAATACATCAAGGATGAAATTGCAGAACCAACAGAAGTTGAAGCTAAGGAGAAGCATGAACAAGACCTAGTCAAGGCAATGAGGATTATTGCTGACTCTATTAAGGATCGCTTGATCCCTCAAGTGTCATCTAGGAAGACACCATAGTAGATGTATGATGCTCTCTCCAGAATGTATGAATGAAGGAACATCAACAGAAAGATGAATATGAGAGCTCAATTGAAAGGCACCAAGATGAGCAAAGGAGAATTAGTTTAAGAATACTTCACATGGGTCTCCCAATTCAGAGAACAACTAAGTGCTATTGGAGAAACCATTGATGAGGACGAACTAGTTATGAATGTTCTCAGTGGTCTCACTAGACCTTGGGACTCATTCATACAAACTCTCTATGCTAGAAAAGAAAGTATGAAGTTTGACATATTATGGGAAGACTGCATTCGAGAAGAATCTATATTAGTCAATAGAGAAGCTCTACTCGGAGAATATGATCAGGCTCTAGCCACCCATACTAAAGAAAGGAAACAATAAAACTTCAAGAAGAGTAATCATAAACCTTCCAAGAAGAAGTTTCAAAATAAGAAGAAGGATTACTCAAAGTATCAATGCTACAACTATCATAAAATAGGACACCTAGCCAGAGAGTGTCCATCACCAAAGAAGAAGAACAATAACAAGAGACATCATGCTCATCTAGCTAAAGATGAGGATGAATAATAAATACCTCGAAAGAGATTAACAAAAGAAGAAGATGTAGATGAATATGTACTATTCTCTGCACTCTCTAGTTCTGTAACAGTTGGAGAAGACACATGGCTTATTGATAGTGGTTCCTCAAAGCACATGACAAGGAAGAAGCAAACTTTGTCAAGACTTGAAGAAAAGAAATTTCCCCAGAAAGTATCATTGGGAGATGAGTATCAATATCCCATTAAAGTTATTGGTGAATCAAGCTACAATCTTGACTCTAGGACTTCCATGAAGATGAAGGAAGTACTATATGTACCAGGTTTGAAAAAAAATTTACTTTCCATCTCAGCTATAGATAAGAATGGATATAGAGTTTCTTTTATAGATGGACAATTACTGATGTGGTCCAAAGGAAAGACACTTGAATATGTTGTGGTCATTGGAGAAGAAGAAGGAGGGATGTATAAACTCAAAGGACATCCAAAGACAATCCTTGTCCATGAGACTACCAACTCAAGTGAACTATGGCATAGAAGGATTGCTCACATAAACTACAAATCATTTTCCTATGTGAGCAAAGTGGTAACAGGGTTACCAGATGTGAATATTGATCATGAGGGTAGTTGCAAAGGATTTGAAAGCGGAAAGAACATCAAGAATCCCTTTTTCAAAAAGTGAAACAAAGACTAAAGGTATATTAGAACTAATTCATTCTGATATATGTGGTCCTCTGCCTTCCATATACTTAAGTGGATATGAATATTATGTCACATTTATTGATGATTATTCAAGAAATACTTGGATATACTTCTTGAAGAACAAGAGTGAAGGATTCAGTAAATTCAAGGAATTCAAATCCTTGATAGAGAACCTTTCAGAAAAGAGAATCAAGACACTGAGAATAGATAATGGTGGAGAATACACTTCAAAGGAATTTGAAGCATTTTGTAAGGAGGCAGGAATCAAGAGGGAACTAACCACTCCATATAATCCCCAACAAAATGGTGTTGCAAAAAGAAAGACTAGAACTAATATGAAAGCAGTGAAAACTATGATTCATGACCAAGACCTCCCCATGCACATATGGGCTAAAGTAGGAAGAACAACCGTATATGTGCAGAATAGATTATATCACAGTGATCTTGGATTCAAGACTATTGAAGAGATGTATACAGGAAAGAAACCTAAAGTGAGCCATCTCAAGATATTTGGTTGTCCAGTATATGTACATATTCCGAAATAGAAGAGAACCAAGTCGGTTCCTTTTGGAAAGAAAGGAATATTTGTTGGATACTGTGAAGTCTCCAAATCCTTCAGAATATACATTTCAGGATTCCATCATATCGAGATTAGTAGGCATGCAACATTTGATGAAGAGACAACTCTTAAAAAATATAGAAGGCATCATCTTGAAGAAGTACATGAAGAGGATGTACCTCCCAGAAAGGTAGAAACTAAACCCTCTCCTGAAATAGTAGGATCTGAAGATCATGATATACTAGAACCTCAGGACCCCCCTACTATGGATATCTCTCAAAAGAGAAAACCTGCTTGTGTACAAGAAATCATACAAGAAGCAGAGAGTTATGGATCTCTAGAAGGCTCCACAAGAACCAACAAAAGATTAAAGCCATATTCCAGTTATGTTTTGATGTGTGACCTTGTAGATCAAGAACCCACTAGCTATGAGGAAGTTTCTTAGAAGAAATAATGGGTTGAAGCAATGAAAAAATAATACCAGTCGATAATGAAGAATGATGTTTGGGATATAGTACCCAAACTGGAAAACAAAAGTGTGATATATTCGAAATGGATCTACAAGATAAAACATGCTACTGATGGAAGTATTGAAAAGTACAAGGCAAGATTTATGGCTAGAGGATTCTATTAGAAAGAGGGGATCGATTATGAAGAGACATTTTCTCCAGTAGAAAGGTACACTTCCATCAGAACTATCATGGCACTTGATTTCATGATGAAGTGGGATCTACACTAGATGGACGTAAAGACAACCTTCCTTAATGATGCGATTTAAGAAGAGGTTTACATCAAACAACCATAAGGATTTGAACTCGAAGACAGGGTGGCTCATTTATGTAAGTTGAAAAATGATTTGTATGCACCAAAACAAGCTCCCAGATCTTGGTATGGTAGAATAGATAGCTTCTTTACAAGTAGGGGATTTACCAAGAGTAAAGATGATCCTAACCTTTATATGAATATTATGGATGATGAACCATTCATACTATTACTGTATGCAGATGATCTATTTCTAAATGGAAATGAGAAACACATCAAAGATTGCAAGAAGAAGCTAGCTAAAGAATTCAAGATGAAAGATATTGGATTGATGTATTTTTTCCTAGGGCTGGAAGTGTGGTAGAGCCTAGAAGGAATCTTTTTGAATAAGGGAAAGTATACATTAAATATTGAAAATATTTGATATGTTGGATTTTAAAGCCATGGCCACAACCATGGACACCAACTTGAAGCTTTTGTTTGATGATACATCAGACTCTAGTGGATGTGACTCAGCACATACAGATCATTGGGTCATTAATGTATCTGACAAACACAAGGCCATATATATGATTTGCTGTGAACACCTTGAGCCAATATCTAGTTAAACCTAGATGGGTTCACCTGATAGCTGCAAAGCATGTGATGAGTTACCTTAAAGGTACGATAGATTTGGGACTTTACTATGGGAGAGGTCATGAATACATATTGTATGGATATACCGATTCAGATTGGGCAGGAATTTCCATAGACAGGAAGAGCACCTTAGGTGGATGTTATTGTCTTGGATCCGCCATGATCTCATGGTTTAGTAAGAAACAATCCAGTGTTGCTCTCAATAAAATTGAAGCAGATTACATTGCAGCGTGCTCCGTTTGTTGTGAAGCGATATGGATTCGGAAGATGACGTCAGGATTATTTTACATGGAGTTGGACACCACAATAATTATTTGTGACAACCCGAGTTGTATAAAGATGACAGAGAATCCAGTGTTCCATGACAAATCGAAACATATAGAAATCCGATATTTTTATATAAGGGATATGGTACAAAAGGGAGCTATAAAGCTCCAGTGTGTGAGTATTGATGAGTAAGTTGTTGATGTATTGACCAATCCTCTATCTTGACTAAAGTTTGAATATTTATGTGATAATATTTGTGTAGTTCGAAAAGATCTTCCTCACAAGGAGGAACAGTGATGGGACTACATATGATGAAGATATGGACATTATTCAAAAAGGAGGAACAAGTCGAAGATATGGACTCTCCTCGAAAAGGAAGAACAGGTTGACGACATGAATCCTCCTCGGACAAAGGGGGAGCATGTTGATAATATGAATCCTCCCATGAAAAGGGGAGTGATGATGAGACTGAAATTGATGATGGGATGACAGTGATGCTCTTGCATGAAAGAGGCCAAGTGCGCCTAAAGATGATGACAAGGTCTGACATTCACTTGTGGATGATAGTATCCTCTCTTAAGGATGGGAGGTATAACACTCTATGCATGAGAGTGGTCCTTACTAGCTAAGGATGTCCTTGTAGATGTTACTCTCGCATGGAGAGTACCCACATTCAGTTGTGGATACCGTAGAATAACACTCGATCATGAGTCGTCCTAACCTTAGTGGTATGGATTCTCTATGATGAGTCCTCATGGATGACAGGGCTGGCATTTTGTATGCAGTTGATATCTGCTCTGTAGATAATAATCTTGTATGGAGAGTATGCCTACATTCATATGTAGATTCCATAGAATAACACTCGCTTGGGAGTGGTCCTAACCTTAGTGGTATGGATTCTATATGATGAGTCCTCATGGACGTTGTAGTATAACGCTCACTTGGGAGTGGTCCTAACCTTAGTGGTATGGATGTTCTATGATGACGGTCGACATGTTGTATGCGGTCGAGATATGATCTACAGACAATACTCTTGTATGGAAGATAATACCTACACTTGAGTGTAGATACCATAGTATAACACTCACTTGGTAGTGGTCCTAACCTCAGTGGTATGGATGGTCTATGATGAGTCCTCATAGATGATAGGGCCTACAGTGGGTACGGTCGAGATCTACATTTAGTTGTAGACGATTCAACTGGTTGATATCATGGACCAGGCTGACAGAGGATTGCATCATCCTTGGACTTATGTCCTAAAGTGAGGGATTTATCATCCCACAAAGAGATCATGCGTACTACAGGTAGCGTGGTGGAAAAGGATCAAGTGGATCAAAGTACGACGACAAAGGATCAAGTAGATCGAAGTGCAGCTGCAAAGGATCGAGAAGATCAAAGTGCTGCTGCAAAGGATCGAAATGATCGAAGTGCTATTGCAAAAGGATCGAAGGGATCAAAGTGCTGCTACAAAGAATCAAGAAGATTAGATTGCTGCTGCTGAATATTGAAGTATTACTGAAAAAGATCAAGAAGATCGAAGTGTTGCTGCAAGGATCAAAGTACTGCTGCAAAGTGTACCATTTATTCATCACTTGTATAACTTTATTTCCATGTTTGAATATGGAAATTAAGAGGAGGAATAATATAAAACAAATTAGAAAATTTTTTGGTCAAATGACCCAAGTCCAATATCACCTACAAGTGATGAAGAAATGAGGCATACAAGCAGCTTAAGCAATGACATTAGTTCGAGTGAAGAATGGTGATCAATATAATTGAATGTTCTTGCAATTTGTATGTTTTGGAATGCTTGTATGTGAAAACCAAACATTTTGTTTAAAGTATTGGACATGTTGTCCCAATTTAATGGCCACATTTTACTAATAGGTGTAACAATTACATATTTACATTTTGATTATTGTGGACTTTATGTTGTCAACTTTTGTATGATAAAGAAACATTTATTCATATATAATAAAATAAGTTTATTATTCTATTGATCCCATGGGCTCTAGAATATATGGTGAATGGGTGTATTGTTAAGGCACTCCTTGCGTAAGGTCACGAGTTCAAAACTCTATGGGCGCTTACTTACAATTTTTTTTATTTTATTCTATTGCATTGTCCAATATTGTAAAATGTTACATTGCTAATAAAAAATATATAAATGCTAGATATAGATTATTAAATATTGCAATGAATAGATGTGTAATCCAATGATATAACACATTAATGCAATCATTATATACAAACACATAATTCAAATTCAAATATCAATATTATTATAAAAAATATTTGATTTTCTGATGATTAATTGAAAAAAAAAACATAATTAATTATTTTTTGTAAGTAAGCACCCACAAAGTTTTGAACTGGCGAGCTTACGCAAGGAGTGCCTTAATAGTACACACATTCACCACCTATTCTATGCCACGTGGGCTATAGTTAATTAAAATATAGACATATTTGTGTATTGTATTTTTTTGAACTCATTGAATGTTGTGGGGCATATGTAAATTGTTAATCGTGTGGTGAGTTTTACGTTATGAAAAAATATGCATTGATCATTTTTATTGGAAAAATCATTTCGATACTTGTATTTTTTATGAACGGGTCTATATCACATTGATCAAGTAAGAATCAACACATGTTCTTTATATATGAAACTGGCACCGGTGTGATTACTTATAGTAAGCACATTGAAGACATAGAAACATGGCAATACATTAGCTATTTCATCATCATTAAATTTGTAGGACATGGTAGTGCATATGGTAATATAAGCATCGTCGCTATGAAATGTAATACATGTACATTTAATAGGGATAATAAGTATTCACACCATAAAACATATTACATGCACCGAGGAGTTATATAAATAAAAGGAACTAATGCATAATTCCGTTGATAGGCATTTATATATTATTTGAGATTTTGGACTTCCTTTAGTGGATTCACATGATTAATCCGAGTGTAAAAAGTGTATAGCCAATATTCATTTCATGGTCGTCGTATCTTGTTATGCTTAAATTAATCTTGATTAAGGTTTAAATAAGCATATATTAGTTTTTGTTTTTTGTTTTTTTAATTAAATAGTATGTGTAATTAGTTTAATGTGTGTGTGTGTGTGTGTGTGTTTGTATTACACTTTATTTCCATGTTTGTAGATGAAAAATGAAGAGGAGGAACAATATAAAAAGCAATTAGCAAAACATTTGGTCAAATAACCCAAGTCCAATATCACCTACAAGTGATGAATAAATGAGGCATGCAAGCATCTAGAGCAATGAAAATAGTTCGAGTGAAGAAAGATGATCAATATAATTGAATGTTCTTGCAATTTGTATGTTTTGGAATGCTTGTCTGTGAAAACCAAACATTTTGTTTAAAGTATTGGATACGTTGTCCCAATTTAAGGACCACATTTTATCAATAAGTGTAACAATTACATATTGATATTTTGATTATTGTGGACTTTGTGTTGTCAAATTTTGTATGATAAAGAAACATTTATTCATATATGAATAAAATAAGTTTATTATTCTATTGCGTTGTCCAATATTGTAAAATATTACATTGCTAATTAAATATATAAATTTTATATATAGATGATTAAATATTACAATGAATAGATGTGTAATTCGATGCTATACCATATTAATATAATAATTTATGTCCAAACACATAATTCAAATTCAAATATCAATATTATTATAAAAAATATTTGGTTTTCGATGATTAATTGAAAGTTAAAAAAACATATTTTTTTTTTGTAAGTAAGCACCCACGAAGTTTCGAACCAGTGACCTTACACAAGGAGTGCCTTAACACTACACCCATTCATTGCCTATTCTACACCTCGTGGGATATAATTAATTAAAATATAGACATATTTGTGTATTGTATTTTTTTGAGATCATTGAATGGTGTGGGGCATATGTAAATTGTTAATGGTGTGGTGTGTTTTACGTTATAAAAAATTATGCATTGGTGCCTTTTATTGGAAAAATCATTTCGATATTTCTATTTTTTATGAACGCATCGATATCACAATAATCAAGTAAGAATCAACACATGTTCTTTATCTATAAAATTGGTGTCGGTGTGATTGCTTATAATAAGCACATTGGAGACATAGAAAAATGACAATACATTAGCTATTTCATCGTCATCAAATTTGGGACATGGCAGTGCATATTGTAATATAAGCATCTTCGCTATGAAATGTACCACATGTAGATTTAATAGTGATAGTAAGCATTGGCACTATAAAAACATATTACATGCACCGAGGAGTTATATAAATAAAATGCACTAATGCATAATTGTGTTGATAGGCATTTAGATATAATTTGAGATTTTGGACTTCCTTTAGCGTATCAACAAGATTAACCGAGTGTAAAAAGTGTACAACCGATATTTATTTCATGGTCGTCATATCTTGTTATGCTTAAAAGCATCTTGATTAAGATTTAGTTTTATTTTTTTATTTTTTTCATATCAGTTTTTTTTTAATTAAATAGTATGTGTAATTAGTTTGATGTTTATGTTATACCATAAATGGATAACTATAATGATCTAGTAATTAGTTTAATATTTAGACCTTGTTTAACAACCATCCATATCCACAAAACTAAGTGGTTAGTTGTTCCTATCAGTGTTCACCGACCACTAGTTTACTTGTGGTTGTGCTAGTATTAAATTACATGCACAAGTTCTCTTATGTTTACAAACAAACTGGAGCATAACATTTAAATTTTATGCAATGATGTTGTATGTTAACTATGCACACATGTGCTTGTATGATATGCACACTGATTAAAAAACCTCCACTATAACATACTAACTTGTATTTTTTTTTGTTATAATGTACATCTGTTACAAATTCCATTGAAACCTCCATTACCAATGACATAGGTTTTAATGGAGTTTTTTTTTGAAAATTTTGCCAAATTTTGTTACACTAAAAGCCTCCAAAAAAAACCTTCACTAAAATGTGTTTCCCTTGTTGTGATTGGAACATAAATAAAACACAAATTAGAACCAAATGCACTAAATAGATCAATAGATAATCATTGTTTTAATCTCAACATACTTCATCCATCACAAAAACCAAAAAAATCCACTTGATGTTTTGTACTCTCCAAGGCAGTTCTTATAAAATCACTTATTGTCTTTGAATTCATATTTCCCGAGCTTTCCACCCATATATTTTACACCTTTTTCTTCCCATGTTTTTCACATATGTGTAATCTTGGAATATATATATATATATATATATATATATATATATATATATAAGAAAAAATACCATATTTAATGGTTCCCCTAATAAGTATAATCTTGTGTGTATATATATATTTGTCAGGGGCACCATTAATTATGATAATTTTTCATGTGTGTGTGTGTGGATGGAAGACTAAGAAGATGGTAGAAGGATGAATCCTAAAATTACTATTGTGTATGATTAAGGTGCATTGTCTCATATCAAAATTTTGTGAGGTATGTAACTAGGAGGTTGTACTAGTTATAAGAAAATTGACAACATGTTATTCAATTTGGGCCTAAGGTTTATGTCTAGTTAGTTTTGGATGGAGGAGGAGGAACTCATGGACTACAAAGAGGATTCTATTTATTTGAAAAAATGATCTATATTCATCTTCAAAAAGGAAATCATAAGCATTTAGAGCAAGGAAAATTTTAAGGATCCATAACTTTCTTAAAGTGTAGAAACATTGGCAAATATTACTAATTATTACATTTCCAAACATAAAAATATTCGGAAACATCTTTGTAAAATATTCAAATTTCTAATTATTTTATATCATTTCTGGACAATTTTGATGATGTTCAGAGTAAAATATTTTTAGCTTGTGGAATTTGGGTGAATCATTTTAGAAAAAATGGAAATTAACAATCCATTTTTTGGAAGAAGGTAAAAAATTAACCCCTAAAATTTTACCTACAATAAAGTAGGGAAAAAAACCCATTTTTGTCTTTGTAATTTCAAAATTTTTTTGTTGGCGCAAACCCAACCAACAAAACCTAGTTGACAGGGGTTCCCACTCACCACGATCTCCCTGAGTACCAGCCTAGACAAGTCTTACCCTGTCCAGCAACACCTGCAGAGCGGATGAAGTCTCACCCGAGATGTTTGAGGGAGGGCTGACAGAACCAAGTTTTCATAGAATAGAAGAGGACTATGGGAATCTATCATATCTAACCAATTACTTAATCATCACTAGAACCATTCATTATTGATTGCATCATTCATTCATCACAGAACTAACCATGCTGTTGCACAAATAGATCTAGAAAGATAACATCATTTTTAAGCAGTAAACATCGCATCATATATCCATGTCGCACACATTCACCATTGGATTACATAAATAGAAAGAAAGAAAGAGACAAAAAGATAAAAAAAGATAACAATATTTAGATCAACCCTCGTCTTTTCATATTACTTCTACACAATCAATCACAGATCCAAAACATATAGCAATTCAATTCTTAGTCTAGGATTCTCTATATCAACATGATCCTTACATTCACAATTCTTCTATTTATAGGCTTTCGCCTTTACATTCATGGTCCACTTCTAACTAACTTCTAATTGATTTTACCAACTAATGACCAATATCCACAAAATATGGTCCAAAGTACAAAAAGTGACATAGAATATTCAAAATGGTCTATTTTTCGCCTTGCGCGCCATTTTTCACTTATGCAATGTATTATGAGCTTGTGCAGCATCCACGATGATGTGCAACTGACTTGTCCCAAAACCCCTGCCAACAAAATTGAATCCTCCAATGGCATGCTTTGAAAGGTTGGATAGGGACAAAAGTGATATTTTGAAGGACAAGGTGTTGGATTTTAATCCAATTTTCAAATTCATGAAAATTATTATCATAATGATTCTTCAAACATTTACTTCATCCCACAATTTCATTGCATAATCAATATTCACTTGCAAAAGAAACAAGGATCACTAAAACATGACCATGCATAAGATACACAAAGATTTTTCCCTGGGAAACCCAATAGGGAGAAAAACCATCAAACTTTTCTAAGAAGAAATCAATTCAATTCAAGTACAATACCAATTCTTGAATACGAACCCTATCATAAGATAGGTTCACCCTCCTTGACAATAAACCCGAGTAAGGGTAGCAAATATTCCAATAGAATAAGAGAACTCCAAAATTAGTGGCTTCTTTCCTTTGCTAGGCCTTCCTTGGAGGTGCGCACAAGTGGAGAGAAGAAAATGTAATGATGAGTGAGTATGAAGAAATGAATTCTGAAGCACTTTATTTATATTCTTCTTTTCACTAGAAGTTTCCTCAGTGGGGATGACTTGTCTTTCTCCATTGGGGTTAACTTTCTTGCTTAGGTATTAATCTTTTGTTTATCTTCAAGTCGACTTGTCTTCTTGTCTTCATTTTCTTCTAGAGCTTCTTCAATGCTACTTGGGAGTTATTCAATGGTTTATCTTGACTTCTTGGTTATTTCTTCATCATGAAAATTTCTTCTTGTTGATGTCCATCTCCTCACAGGTAGATCAAATTCCTCATTAGAGGTCTAATGTTGATTTGACCTTACTCTAAGAATTTATGGACACTTCTTAGAGTCAATGTTAAATTCAACATTAAATTAGGCTTTGTCTATTACCCAAGGGGATAAGATCCTCTATAACATATACAAGTCAACTCACTTTAATTAGAATAGGCCACTTCATCATGATCACTCCCACATAGAGTATGCATGTGACCACTAACCTTAATTCACTCAGAGTCAATCCACATAACTAAACAAAGGATAAGAATTTGAGCCTCAATACACATGACTAATAAGGGCTACAATAGGGTCATTCTCTACCAACCATTGGTCAATACACATGACCTCTCTAGGAGAATGATATGTAGAATGTTTTCTTGACGCTAAAACCATGGAGAAACATCAACATTCCCTTTCAATGAGGGAGTCATTATACATCATGCTAATCATATGTCCAACAAAGTCATCCTACATCACTTCCAAGCATCACACTTGGTGAGAATGTCCATAAATATCGGACATGTATTGTATTAGGAACTCTAGTACCCTTCACTTTTCATGAATGTAAGTTGCCAATATGTGTGTATGGTCCATTCACCTCATGTGAATTTATGACTACTCATTTGTAGAAGCATGATGGTGTATCGGCCATTCATCTCTCATAAATGTTTGCCACTCATCTATAAGACTATCATAGTGTCTGGGCCACTCATCTCACACGAATGTCTTCCGCTCATCTATAAGAACCATCATAGTGTCTGGGCCACTCATCTCACATGAATATCTTCCGCTCATCCATAGAACCATCATTATGCATGTACATCCATCCATCAATACTCCCTCTCACTTAGAGAGGAATTCTCCATCACACCAATCATATCCATAAAGTATATAAACGTTTCATTGGATAGAGGCTTGGTGAGAATTTCGACAATCAACTCATCTATAGATATATATTGGAGCTTCATTCCTCCCTTTTGCACCATGCCCCAGATAAAGGTGTTTGATCTCAAGATGCTTCAACCTGTCATGGAACATTGGATTTTTGGAAATATTGAGACATATTTGATTCTCACAGTGTATTACAGTTGTCTCTAAGTCTTGATCAAATAATCATGGAAGAATATTCTGAAGCCACACTACTTCACAACTTGCAATACTAGCTGCATAATACTCTGCTTCCACTGTATTGAGTGCAACAAAAGTTTTCTTCTTGATACACCAAGATATCATGGTTGATCCAAAGCTGAAGAAACACCCTAAGATGCTCTTTTTGTCCACTGCACTCCCTTCCTAGTTAGAATCTACATAACCTTGGAGCTTCACTCTCCACTAGAGACATATTTCAAGCCAAATCCAACTATGACATTTAGGTACCTTAGTACATGCTTTGCTTCCACCCAATGTGCATGCCTCGACTTAACCATACATTGGCGCAGGGTGTTCACTACAAAGCAAATATCTGGTTTAGTGTTGACCAAATACATCAAGAATCCAACAAGTTGTCTATACATCATGGGATCCACAAAATCAAAATCTGAAGCAGAATCACTCAGGTTCTTTAGATTTTCCTCCATAGGTGTGGTCATGGAATTACAACCCATCATACCAAATCTCCTCAAGATATCGATTGTGTACTTCCCTTGGATAAGGAAGATCTCATCTGGTCTTTGTCATACCTCTAATCACAAGAAGTACTACGTCAGGCCAAGACTCTTCATTTCAAACTCATAGGATAACTTATTCTTGCACTTGTCTATGAGCCACTCTACTTTCGTAAGGAACATATCATGAACATACAACACCAAGATCACTGGATCACCATCAAAAACCTTGTAGTAAAGGTCAGAATCTGCATCACTCTTGGTGAATACCAATCTCATTAAGTAACTATCAATCTGGGCATACCAAGCCCTAGGTGCCTGCTTGAGTCCATCCAATGCCTTATTTAGTTTGCACACATGAGACACTTTCCCACATATCACAAGGCCTTGAGGTTTCTGTATGTATACCTCTTCTTCAATAACACAATCGAGGAATAATAGATCTAATGGAGGTGTACCTAGCGATAGGATAAAAGGTATCCTCTGTAATATCCCAAACTGATATTTTCCTGTTTATGTGTATACTGTAGATGGCTAATAGACTTACTTCTTAATCAAATAGGAAAGCAAACCCTGAACTTTGCATGCATGTAGTTGCATGCAAATATGTGCCCTAGAAAAATACTGAGATGCTATAAAATAGGAGAAATCAATGCATGTACATACCAGTATATGGATTAGCTGATGGTGAGGAGATTGGTCCCATCATGCAAGGATTCTGCTGGAGGAATAAGGAGATACACCAAATCGTCCTCCACAGGTGAATGCACCCTCCTCTCAAACTGTATAAGATCCATAATAATAAATAACCTGATGCTGGAAGCCCAGATGATGTGCACTAGGGTTATAATACCCCTCTAATGATGATGGAAGCAACATGCAGAAGTTCGGAACCATGTAGGTAGGAAAATGAATTGCTTTGTCTCTAATCACGGTGGCACGGTGTGACGGTGAAACCCTCTGGAGGGATGAATAATCAACTTCCTGGAATAACTGTTGAATGTAACCTGATGATGAACTAGTGTTGAACCTAGATGATCCAACCTGATGATGAACTAGGGTAGATATATTTTGCTGCCGAAATACACCAGTCAGCTGAGCATGCGCTCAACCCCAACTTAGCTCACCGAGCTCTCCAATTCGACTCCACAAATCAATTATGACATAAGTGACTTCTCCCTTCACTTTATATTTCTTTTATAACTTTCAACTGCGAAAACCCTAACTTTTGACCTAATTAGCTCACTTTATCTTCTAATTTGCATTTGACTTGCATGCATGCACAAACCCTAACTTTTGACCTAATTAGGTCACTTTATCTTCTAATTTGCAGTTGACTTGCATGCATGCGCAAACCCTAACTTTTGACCTAATTAGGTCACTTTATCTTCTAATTTACAGTTGACTTGCATGCATATGCATGGAGACTTAATCGGGTGCATGCATCATTAAATAATGCCCAGATGTCATGCATGTAGGTGGCCTTTGGCTCTAGTGTCCCTCTTCGACCCAATGGTGATATAATATTGATGCCCTAGATCTTCTATATATGGCATTAGTCTTCGGTTGATTCCTTGATTGTCAGTACCCTCTCAAACGTATAGGAATCACATAGGTCAGTGGGTTGGTCCTCAAATGCCTAAGCAGAAGAGGACATTACAGTCATCCCCACTCGAATTTGCTTGTCCTCAAGCAACTGTAAAGCTGGGTGCTGTAATACCTGTTCTGCCTCCTAAGTAGCCTCCTCTATAGGCAGATCTTTCCATTGAACTAGGTAATCTCTAATGATTCTATTCCTCAGTTTCCACTCTCGCACCTCTAGGATGTGCTTCGAAATTAGAACCAATCGCCCCTCATCATCAAGGGGAGGCAGCTCGGAAGATGTAACAATCTGTTGACCAACGACCTTCTTGAGATTGGAGACATGAAATACGTTGTGAATCTTGCTCTCTGGGGGTAGTTCTAGCTCATATGCTACCTCTCTCACCTTGCGAATTATCTTGTATGGACCATAGAAACGAGGTTGGAGTTTTTCTGCTCCTTTCTTTTTAAGAGATGACTGTCAATAAGGCTGGAGGCATAAATAAATGAAGTCTCCCACCTCAAAACTGCGCTCAACTCTGTGCCTATCTGCATATATCTTCTGTTGATTTTGAGCAGCCTGTATGTTCTCCCTAAGTATCTTGAGGATATCTTGACCCTCTTGAATCTACTCCTTGGCCTTGGGGGCCCTGGTATCACCAAATATCCGGTCTGCAAAAGTGGAAGCATCATAGCCATACAGGGCTCAGAAAGGGGAATACTAATGGTCATATGGTAGGTGGTGTTGTAACAATGTTCACCCAAGTGTAACCATTTGATCCATGTCCTCTGATGACCTGATACATAATTTCTATAGTATCCCTCAATCCATTTATTAACAATCTCTGTCTGCCCGTCACTCTACGAATGATAGCTTGTGCTCATGGCTAACTCGGTCCCCACTAACCGGAAAAGCTCTTGCCAAAATGCTCCTGTGAATTTGCTGTCCCTATCACTGACAATGGTCTTGGGTAACCCATGGAGTCTAAATACCTCTATGAAAAATAGTTCTGCTACCTGTGCTGCTGAATAATCTAATGATATGGCAAAGAAGTGAGCAAACTTAGTCAATATGTCCACTACTACGTACAAGCAGTCTCTGCCTTGGACATTAGGCAGCCCAGTAATGAAGTCCATAGAAATGCTCTCCCATTTCTACTCGGGAATAGGTAAGGGATGTAGTAAACCAGTTGGGTGGATGTGCTCTATTTTGTTTTGTTGGCACAAGCTACACTCCCTCACATGTTGTATCACATCTTTCTTGAGGCCCTTCCATGAGAACCTTTCTCTAATTTGTCTGTAGGTTTTGAGAAACCCCTGATGCCCTGCTAATGGTGAATCATGTGATGCCTGTAATATTTTCTTCTTGAGAGAGACTTTGGAACTAAGATGATTCTATTTTTATAGTATATGATATCATCAATGACCCTGTACCTATCATTCTGAATCTGTCCATCCAATAGCTCGCAAGCAAACTTATATTTGGAGTACTCAACCAAAAGATGAGACCTCCAATCTGATGAGATGCTCATAAGGGATAAAGTAGCTGGTTGTCTAGAAAGTGCATCGGCCACTACATTTCTCTTCCCCTTTATGTACTCAATCTTGAAGTCATAATCTTGAATTTTACTTACCCATTTCTTTTGTCTCTCGTTTAGCTCTTTCTTCTCTAGGAAGTATTTCAAACTGTTGTGATCTATCTTAACCTTGGACTTGGCACCTACTAAGTACTGCCTGAACTTGGTTAGCGCATGGAGGATAGCTAACATCTCTTTGTCATATATCTAATAGTGGTGCTCATAGTATTTGAGCTTCCTGCTCTCAAATGCAATGGGGTGGTTGTTCTGCATCAAAACTGCCCCAATTCCCTCTCCTGAAGCATCACATTCTAACACAAAGGATTTAGAAAAGTATGGTAAATCTAATACTGGGCATGAACACATTACCTCCTTCATTTTCTCAAATGTTTGTTGTGCTACCTCTAACCAACTAAATGATCCCTTCTTGGTAAGATCTGTGAGGGGTGTGGTCATCTATGAGAATTCGCCGACATACCTCCTGTAGTAGGTGCAAAGGCCCAAAAATCCCCTCAGTTCTGTCACATTTTTAGGTGTAGGCCATTCCAAAATTGCTCGAATATTCTCTAAGTGCACTTGGACCCCATTGGCCCCTATCACATGTCCTAAGTACAACATCTCCTGCATGCTGAACTCACACTTTGACATTTTGGCATATAGTGACTGCTCCTATAGAATACCAAGTACTTCATCAAGATGTCTCAAATGTTCTTCCCAAGTCTGACTGTATATCAATATGTCGTCGAAGAATACCAGAATATATTTATGCAACTGTGTCCTGAAGATATGGTTCATGCATGATTGGAAAGTATCTGGTGCATTAGTGATCCTAAATGGCATCACTAGAAACTCATAATGTTTGTAGTGGCAACATAAAGTGGTCTTTGGAACATCCTGTTCCTTGACCCGAATTTGAAGTTACCTTGAGTGGAGATCAATTTTGGAAAAGTACTTTTCCCCCTGTAGTTCATCCATTAACTCATCAATCCTAGGGATGGGATACCTGTTCTTTATGGTCTTCTTATTGAGTTCCCTGTAATCAATGCACATGTGTAAGGTTCCATCCTTTTTCTTCACTAGCACTACTGAATATGCAAAGGGACTGGAGCTAGGTTTGATGCATCCTAGCTTGAGTAGTTCCTTGATTGTACTCTCGATCTCATCTTTATACCTCTTGGGATGTCTATAAGGAGTGGTGATAACTGCTTGGGTTCCCTCCTCTAACTCAATAATGTGCTCAAATCCCCTATCTAGAGGTCGACCTGCTAGAAGGTCTCTGAATACTATCTTGTGCTTTTGTAGTAAGGCCTCTATATCTACTGGATGTTGTGTGGCCACATCTGGTGGTTTCCTGAAGGTAACCATACACTCTACTCCTGTAAACTCCATCTCCATGGTCTGGTAATTTGTGGAATACTTCCCTATGGAATATAGCCATTGAACTCCTAGTACTACATTCATGTCAGGTACATCTACCACATAGAATGTCTCTATCTCTGTATAATTCCCAAGCATTACCTTTAAGTTAGGAATCTTCTAACTACACTCCATGGTGTGACCTGCTGCTGCTACCAAAAACCCATCAAAGCTCTCTGTCTGAATGTCTCTCTTTTTAACCCATGCAACATCAATAAATTTATGGGATTCCTCACCATCTATCAGTACTCCCACTCCGTGTCCCTATACGGTACCTCTTATCCGAAGAGTGTGGAATTTAGGAACCCCTGTCATGGTAGCAATGGTACCTCCTGAGGCCTGTCCCTCAGCAACTATCTCTGTTGTCTCTCCCTACTCCTGATCCTGGTAATTTTCATCCTCCTCACTATCGGAATAAGCCTCTATGTAGTAGGCCTTTCCTTTTCCTGAACATCTGTGACTTGGTATCCATGGTTCTTGGCAAGTGAAACATAACTTTTTTCTTCTAAGGTCCTGTCGGGTATCATTGTCCATCCATTATTTCTTGGGCCATGGTTTCCTTTCTTTATCTTAAATAGGAACATTGGTCCTGGGAGGAAACATATTTTTGGGCATTGCATCTTGCAAGTCTCTAGTTCGTCTGATGGCATCTGTTAGGGTGGTGGGCCTATAAGACTTGACCCATCCTTGTAAGGGTTCAGTGAGAGCCTCAGTGAACAACATAATCAACCTGCTCTCTGATATATCTGTGACCATGACTGCTATCCTCTAAAACTAAGAAATAAAAGCATCTGCACTCCCTGTCTGCTTGAGCTGTGCCAACTCAATAAAGTGTACCTCTAGATCCTTTCGAACAAACCGCTCAATGAGCCTCTGTGTAAAATTTGTGTATGAGGTTATGGTGTTGTGGCCCAGTGTCACTAACCCATGGTACCACCACTCATGTGCTTCTTCATTCAAATGCAAAGTAGCCAATTTAATGGCATCTGTCTCAATCATGGGGTTGAGTTGGAAGTATGTATCCAAATTCTGCACCCAATTCCTAGCTGGGCCACCCCGGGTGCCCTCAAAGGTAGGGATAGTGAGTTTCCCTATGGTGTGTTGTAACTCATAGTTATGGGTGAATGGCCTATTGTAATATTTGGTTTTGTTATTACTTTTAAAGTGGCAGAAGTCAGTTAAGGTCATGGCTGAATGGAAGTCCTCTCCTAAAGCCCTATATTCTCTTAGATAGGCACTCATGGGTTCTTCTGGTTTAGCTTGTGCTAGAGGCACTGCAGCTGGACTATCTAAGAATTGAGGCATGGTAGGTCAAAAAGGCTTGTATATATGGGGATGGATCTGCATGTTGGTATGTAAGTTCTCCCTACTACTGCTGATGGAGACCCTATCACTATTGGGAAATAAGGGATTGTGTGGGGTGGGCCTATTCTTGTTAGTCATTTGCCTGAAGGAGCTCGTCATTTATTTTTTCCCAACAGTGAGTTCTTTTATGGCTGATATGAGACTATTCAAAGCTATTTTATCATCATCAACCATTGTTTCTTTTCCTTTTTCAAACTGGTACTCTCTGTTCCCCAAATCTATGTCCTCTAACTCCTCTTCTCTGTCTCTTGTGAGTAATGTTGTATGGGTCTCCTGGATTCATTTATAATTTTTGCATGCCCACAGCTCGCAAGGAAAATAGCTCTGATACCACTGTAATATCCCAAACTGATATTTTCCTGTTTATGTGTATACTGTAGATGGCTAATAGACTTACTTCTTAATCAAATAGGAAATCAAACCCCAAACTTTGCATGCATGCAGTTGCATGCAAATATATGCCCTAGAAAAATACTGATATGCTATAAAATAGGAGAAATCAATGCATGTACATACCAGTATATGGATCAGCTGATGGTGAAGAGATTGGTCCCAACATGCATGGATTCTGCTGGAGGAATAAGGAGATACACCAAATCGTCCTCCACAGGTGAATGCACCCTCCTCTCAAACTGTATAAGCTCCAAAATAATAAATAAGCTGCTGCTGGAAGCCTAGATGATGTGCACTGGGGTTATAATACCGCTCTGATGATGATGGAAGCAGCATGCGGAAGTTCTGAAGCCTGTAGGTAGGAAAATGAATTGCTTTGTCTCTAGTCACGGTGACACGGTGTGATGGTGAAACCCTCTGGATGGATGGATAATCAACTTACCAGAATAACTGCTGAATGTAACCTAATGATGAACTAGTGTTGAACCTGGATGATCCAACCTGATGATGAACTAGGGTAGATAGATTTCACTACCGAAATACACCAGTTATCTGAGCATGCGCTCAACCCTAACTTAGCTCGTCGAGCTCTCCAATTTGATTCCACAAATCAATTATCACATAAGTGACTTCTCCCTTCACTTTATCTTTATTTTATAACTTTCAACTATGAAAACCCTAACTTTTGACCTAATTATCTCACTTTATCTTCTAATTTGCAGTTGACTTGCATGCATATGCAAACCGTAACTTTTGACCTAATTAGGTCACTTTATCTTCTAATATACAGTTAACTTGCATGCATGTGCATGGAGACTTAATCGGGTGCATGCATCATTAAATAATGCCCGGATGTCATCCATGCAGGTGGCCTTTGGCTCTAGTGGCCCTCTTCGACCCAATGGTGATATAATATTGATGCCCTAGATCTTCTATATATGGCATCAGTCTTTGGCTGATTCCTTGATTGTCAGTACTTGCTTGAACCTATAGGAATCACATAGTTTAGTGTGTTGGTCCTCAAATGCCTAAGCAGAAGAGGAAATTACATCCTCATATTCATCTCCCTCTTTTTAGGAGAATCCTCATGTCACAAACCTTGCTTTGAGTTTCTCGATGCTGCCATCTACTACATGTTTGATCTTGTAGATCCACTTGGAAGCCATCACCAACTTCCTTTCAGGTGTTAGAAAAATCTCTTACACATGATTCTTCACGATGGATTGATACTCCTCTATCATGGAATCCTTCCAAACTTGTTGTTTTGTTACCTCATCATAATTGGAAGTCTCAGAACCAATGATGTGACTCATTAATTCCATATAGCTCTAGAACCTACGAGGTATTTTTCTTTCAATGAAGGTTCCATCATGGATGCATATCCCTTCTACTTCTTGCAAGGTGTCACAAAGCCATGTTGGCCTCTTATTGGTCATGAAAACATCTATGGGTACCTCAATTGGCTCTATTGGTACTACAAGATCCTCCTAATAGTCTAGACTAGAAGGTTGTGTACACTCAAATATTAGAGCCTCTTTCCCCTCATCATCAATCTCCATGTGAGAGTATTTAGACCTTATGAAGGCTACCTCCTCATCAAAGGTGGCATCTTTACTAACATCAATATGATGTTGTCCTAATATGTAAATTCTTTAAGCCTTTGGGGTCTCGCTATATGCCATAAACGTTCCCTTCTTTCCAGAAGGTTCTAGCTTTGTCCTCTTTTCTTTCGACACATGGATGTATACTGGACTGCCAAATATCCTCAAGTGACTGACCTCTAGATTCACTCTTGAGAATGATTCTTTTGGATTCTTCTGCTCTAATTTTCAATGAGTACTTTTGTTTTAAACATATATTATTGTGTTGGTAGCTTCTTCCAATAGGAACATAGGCAGATCTTGATCATGAATCATTTCCTTCACAACTTCTATGATGGACCTATTCTTTCTTTCTACAACCACATTTTGCTAAGTGTGGTAAGGGACTATCAAAACCCTCTGGATCGTTGCTTTCTTGCAAAAATCATTGAAGTTCTTGGAGGAGAATTATCCTCCATTGTTTGATCTCAAAAATCTTGATCTTCTTTCCTCTCAGGTTCTCTACCTGAGCCCTAAACTCTTTGAATCTACTAAAGAGTTCATCTTTGGTATTCATAAAATAGATCTATGTTTTCTAGGAGAAGTCATTAATGAGTGTTACATAATATAGGAATCCACTGAAGGATGATATTGAAATTAGTCCATAAGCATAAGAGTGCACCAGATCCAATATTCCCTTGGATCTATTATCACTATTTGGAAAGAAAGCCTTGGATTTCTTTCCAGGTATACATGCTCTACATATGTCATCATGTTCCATTTGAATATTTGGAAGAGCCGTGACCATGTTTCTCAATGTCGGCAAAGCCCTATAATGTAGGTGGGAAAATATTCTATGCCATAACTCACATGAACTGATACTATCATGTACCAATGCTTGAGTTGGATAGCCTGTTACTCTGTATATCCCTCTCGAACTCTAATCACTCATGCTGAGTCTATGCTTGAACCTTTTGTCCATACAAGAAATTGACCATCCATAAATCCAACTCTATAGCCTCTATCTTCCAAATTTGAGATAGATTGTAGGTTCTTCTTCAATCGTAGTACAAGTAATACATATTTCATATGGAGAGAATATCCGTAGTCTAGTTGGATTGACAATGTTCCAACTCCTTTTACTACATAGTTGGAATTGTCTCCAAGTTATACTAGTAATGATGATTTCTTTTATGTCAAGTCTGTGAGAGTGTCTTTATAACCTATCATGTTCCTAGAGACACCATTGTCTACCAACCAAGTTTCACTATTGTTTGTAATAGTGCCTATTGTTAGTTTTTCAACATTTAAGCTAGCATTATGTTAGGATCTTTTCACTGAGAGAATAACAAGCACAGCAATAACATAAGCACATCACATGAGACAAGAGACACAAAGAGTTTTGATAGGGGAAACCATAAATGGAGAAAACCCCTCAACTTCCTCTAAGATAGTATCACCACAAGATGTGAAACCCAAAACAGTAAGATGACCTCCCAACACAACAGCAGCCTTCTGTCTTCTGTCAATCCAGAGTATTTCCTTCTCCAAAGGTGCGCCACACTTGAGAGAGCAAGTGATGTAATTCACAAGTGATAAATAGAGAGACTCACACTCTCTATTTATATTAGTCCGTTCACTTGAGTTGCCATTTCACACGTAGGCTTGACCTAATAATTACTACTCGAGCCTACACCTTAATTAGTGTATAATAACTCAAGTGCCCTGAAACTGTGGGGACTTACCTAATGGCTTGATATGACTTGTTTACATTATTAATCCTCCCGATCGGAACATCGGGGCATGACCACATGACTCAAATACATAATAGAGACATATCGGAATAAACATCGGGTTACAATACATAAGATACATAGAAGAATACATTCTGAAGTTACATATACATCAACACTCCCTCTTAACTAGGAAGGTATTCTTTCAACACAATTTTCAGCACTGGTCTTCTTCTCTGCATCAACTGGATCATCTCGTCTTTAAGTCATCTTCGTCTTCAAGTCATCTTCATCTTCAAGTCATCTGGATCTGGATCATCTCTCGATCTGGATCATCATCACTGCTGGATCTGGATCTCATCACTAGACTGGATCTGGATCATCATCACTGCTGGATCTGGATCATCACTTGATATGGATCTCTCGGAGTCATCATAACTAGATCTGGATCATAGCTCGATCTGGATCTCCTCTGGTCATCATCAAGTGTGTACTATCTCGTCATAGGAATTTCTACAGAGCCAGCCCTTTTTCATGCTGGTTGTAGGCCTACTCTCATGTAGGTCTTCGCCCAGCACTTACATCTGACCTGCTCGTCAAAAAGGCACACCCAGCACTCACATCTGATCATGTAGTAAACTACAATCACATCAGAAAGTCCCAGCACTTATATCTGACCTACTCGTCAAAATGGCATCACATCCACCCAGGCTAGAACCACCTCCGCCACAATGATGAAATAACTCTGTTCTCTTCACCCAGGCTGGAGCCACATCCACCACAATGATGGAAGACTTTCAACCAGGCTGGAACCACATCCGCCACAATGATGAAAGAACTCTGTTCTTTTCACCCAGGCTGGAACCACATCCGCCACAATGATGAAAGAACTCTGTTCTTTTCACCCAGGCTGGAACCACATCCGCCACAATGAATAAATATTTCTCCACTTTCACCCAGGCTGGATCGACATCCGCCATAATGATGAAAGACTTTCAACTAGGCTGGAACCACTTCCACCACAATGAAGAAAGATTTGTGCACTCACATCTGACCTGGTAGGAACTGAATCCTACACCCTCGTCAGAATGGCCCCCAGTCCCTGACTGAGCTACCTGGTAACGGACCAGGCACCTCCACTCTCCCGGAGAGTGGCAGTTGCCCTTACATCTGTCCTACTCGACAGAATGGCCAGCACTCACATCTGTCATGGAAGGAACTTAATACTTTAGCCATGACCAGAATGGCTCAGCCCTTACATCTGACCTGCTCGTCAGAATGGCTATCAATATCAGCACTCATATCAGTAATGGAAGGAACCAATCCTCTCACCATGACGGAATGGCTCAGCCCTTACATCTGACCATGGAAGGAACCAATCCTCTCACCATGTCAGAATGGCTATGGGTCTCATCACTGTCTCTGGGAGGAAGCCTCGATCTGGAGAACACCAAGTCTCTCTCTGAAGTACTCAAACTTTAGCCTAGAAAATGGCTTCGTTAATACATCAGCTATCTGTTCCTCCGTCGCAACATACAGGAGCTTCACTGCTCCTCTTTGCACCATATCCCTGATATAGTGATACTTGATCTTGATATGCTTCGACTTGTCATGGAACACTGGATTCTCTGACAACTTCACGCAACTCTGGTTGTCACAATGTATACAAGTAGCATCCAACTGGAGATCAAATATATCAGACAGTAGCTTCCGCAACCATATTGCCTCACAACTAGCTGAACAAGCTGCGACATACTCTGCTTCAGCTGTACTCAGTTCCACATAGGATTGCTTCCTGCTAAACCAAGATATCACACCTGATCCCATATTGAAGCAACATCCTGAAGTACTCTTTTTGTCGATGGCACTGCTTGCCCAATCTGAATCAACATAACCCTCCAGGTTAATCTTTTGATTCGCATCGTACTTTAGCCCATTATCAATTGTACCCTTCAGGTACCTCAGAATATGCTTTGCAGCAATCAAGTGAACACTTCTCAGATCTGTCAAGTACTGGCTCAAGGTGTTCACAGCAAAGTAAATGTCTGGTCTCGTGTTCGTCAGGTACATCAATGACCCAATCATCTGACGATACATTGTAGTATCAACCGTCTCTGAAGAAGCATCACTCAATAGCTTCAGGTTCGATGCCATAGGTGTGGCCATAGTCTTGTAGTCCATCATCCCAAATCTCTTCAGGATCTCTACTGCATACTTCCCTTGTCCAAGGAAGATTCCATCCACACTCTGCCACACCTCCATACCTAGAACAATAGTGCATCGACACATAATAGGAGCATCACTGGTCTTCCACCTTCAACCTTGGATCAAAGGTTGGAATCCACTTTACTCTCAGTAAAGCCTAGAATCATCAGTAATCTGCCCATCATGTCATACCATGTCAAACCTCAGGATCTTCTGCAATCACTCCCTTTGAAGTGGAGCATCATACTCCCTTCGTCTTCCGTACTCTATGCACTAAAACATTTTGTACTGGAGTGACAAGTAGTATCCATCTAGGATCACTAGATACTAAGATCCTCTATCTTGAACTTCTTCAAAAGTTCATCTTGCATCCATCTGAGAGCTTGTCATCCTCTATCAACCTTGTAGCAAGGTTAAGATATTCATTAAGCTCATCATGTATGTGTTTCAACTCTTACTGGTTGCAAATGTCTCTTCGTAGTCTAGGCCTTCCTTTCATGAGAAGCCTCATGCTACGAATCTTGCTTTGTATCCCACGATGTTTCCATCTACTGCATGATGGAACTATGAAATTCTCTTCAGGTCTTGATACTGTGCCCTGACATCATTCTTCTTGAACTGGTCTTCCCTTTCTTCTTGATGGATGGAAGGTTCTGCATTAATGATGTCACTGCACTCGTCATGTTATTCTTCATTTTGAAATGTCGTCACTTGTTCTTCGAAACAAGTCTTCATTCTTCTTTGCTTGTAGGCGATTATGTATGCGATCTTTCCTACAAGTCA